>WEIT01026800.1:0-13061 GCA_013389985.1 Dryoscopus gambensis
AATTTGCTTCAATATTTATAGAAGTCCACTCAAATTCTTGCCAACTAATAAAATTACTAAAGAAATTCAAAATTTCAGTCATCATAAACTTTTAATACTTTAAGGACATAATTTCATACACTTATGTTCCAGCATGCTCTGCTTTCTGAGAGGCTCCCGTCTCCTCCTGCTGTGTCTGTGACAGAGCTCACCTACTCCTCCGAAACTCCACACGTGCTTTTATCCATGTCACTAAATGAGTATTAGGTAACTAGCCTAATACATTGCTCACATCAGGAAGGACTTCTTGAAACAATATTTTGGTATTTGCAGAGGACAGCAAAGAGGAAGGGCTTGCTATCACTTTCACAATGGGAAAAACCTACTTCACCGCCATCTGTGCAAATCATGTTGACATCTTCATTAAATATACCATTTTTTCTAAGATACACAAGTCAAGGTAAGAACTAAAAATCCTCCATGCTCTATAAACTCTCAAAGATTCCAGAGAGAGTTTGTTTATTTAAACCCACACCATCAGCAACAAGACGTAATGCTACTTTTGCCTACAGTGGGTCTAGAGAAAGGTGGGTTACAATTCCTCTATAAATAAGAAAAGGAGGAAAGAACATATTTGAACTGGAGGACAGATGAACTTCCAAGAGAGTTCTTCTCAATAAACTCTTTCATATAAAATATTTTTTATATTACTAAGAGAAACATTTAAAGAAATTGTGGTGTCGTCTCTAATGGCAACCCTGCTTCCCTTGTGAAGCATCATTCTCCATCTTTAATAGAAGAGTAGTGGACTCGGACTACATGAAGGGAAATAGCTTAAAAGCTGTAAAAGGAGCAAGAAGAAAGAGAAAAATGCTACTCACTCATGTAGACATATAAAGCTGCAATAGAAGCTGTCAATAACTTGAATGAAGAAGAAAAACGCCTTTATCATCAGTTCTACAACTCTATCACATTTGCTCTGTGTTTTTGATGTGGGAAAGGAAAAAACCCTGTCTATGAAAAATCTTAGCAGATTTTTTGTATCTCTGCAAATATTTCATATTTTGAAAACATTTCCGTCCAGATAGTTTCATCAAAGACTAGTGCATATTACATATGCTTACTCCTTTGTGATTGATTTCTTTTGATTGCCAAATTTAGAAGTGATGCACAGCTTCTCATCCTACCAAAAAATCCAGATGAAGGACATTTTCAATTCCTTTAATTCTTGGAATTAATTGTAATTACTTGTAATTCACAACAATATATAATGAACATCCCCTTAGACATGTCCAGTACAAAGGGCACTAGGAAATATAGAGAACGTGCAATTGTTTGTTATTTTGGATGATACCATCATCAAGATTGATGATAAGAATTTTATTCATACTTTGTGTCCTTTTCAAACTCTAGACAATAAAAAAATAGCTGACAAACAGGAAAATGAATGCAAATAAAACCATATGGGGCAAATGTATTTTATCAAACAAAAACACTCAGTCATGAAGGTTGATAATAAAGCCTAGTGTACTATTCAGCACTGGAATTTTCTAAAATTATGATGAGATGGTTCATGAAAATTCTCATTATGTTAATCCAGATTCCTTCAGGAATATCCAAGATAAAAGCTGAATCTGACAGAAACTATTTGTGGTTAAGCAACAGTTTCTGCACTCAGATATCTGAAGTTTGTGTTAGTTCTACAAAAATGCTTTGTTTCTAATCTTCTGAGCTGCTCTTCATTAGATATTCAAAGTTCATTCTTGTATAATTTACTGAGTTAAAAGGCAAAACAGAAAAAGTTTATATCCTATACAACTCTAAGAGGACATATGTATCTGAAATTCCATTCAGATGATCAAGCAAGTGGAGCCAAAGTTTTGGGTTTTTTAGAAATTCTGACACAGTTTTAAATTCACTGTGATTAGCGCAGGTATTATTTCTTAAACAAAGTCAACACTTATGTATTTTCTGATCCAAAGGAGTACGCTTTATTTCTGCAAGAATTTGAAGACATTTATTTTTTGATTTTCAAAGGGACAATACTGATACTTATTTTGTAACAGCATATGTTTTACTAATTATTCAAATATTGAAGACTTTAGAGAATCATTCCAGCCTTAAAAATTTTTCCCTCTTATCACAACCTCGTGTTCCTTAGTATTACAGCATTTGCAAAATTTAATTAAAGTTGGCATTAAAAATGCCTCTTGTAAGCTGAAAGTAGAGTAAGCTGAAAGTAGAGTCTTCCTTTGTGCAGTTAGCACATTTCGACTCACATATGTAAATATTTCTTAAAATTCTAGCCAGCTTTTCTCCCCCACAGTAAACCCACAAAAAGATGTGAACATCTCAGGGAACAACATATTTACATTTTTAATCTACTGACTAGAAGTTTAGTATATTTGTGCTTAAGAAATACAAAAACACTTTCAGGTAGGAAAAAAAGCCCAGAAAGAATCCATAGGTAAATCTGAAAAATCAGGATCATTGATGTGTGAAAACCCTCCTGTCTTTAGCTGTGTCTGATGTACCTTACTCGAAACTACTGCACATAAGGGATGGGCCACGGCAACGACTGGAACTCCAAAATGTGAAATCTGCAGGGAAGTTCTCTCAAGCCAGTTTTGCCTTATGACTTTTAGAAACCCATGCAGCTTAGAGGTCCCTGACTATCCAAATAGCACTAAAAATGAGGTAAATTTGTCTACCCACCGTGATTATGATTTTTTGTCTTATCCTAAAGTTGAAGCACTTCACAGGTACTTATTATTAAGTCATGGCTAGTGTTGGCCTTCAAACATTCTGTATCTAACTATGGCTACTCATTTTAGTGTAGATTTGAAAGTAAGTGCTGTAGAAATTCCAGTTCAAAAATAATACAGCATATAGTAGCTTATCTTTTAGTCAACACAAGACATAAATAATGCCTCATTTGGTCATTTGTTATGTTGTATTAGCTAGTGATTTAATCCTCATGTCCTATTCACCAAAACAGTCAGAAACTCAAAAACAACATTTCAGAATCATTTGTTCTCATCAACAACTTCTCAGAGATTAGGAGTGGGGGGAAAAAAAGGAAGAGCAGCAAAGATTAACATTTAATTTTGCAAGTTATTTGCAGTCACAAAGAAGAATGGGGACCAAGGATTAAGAGTATCGTTTTAGAATTCTGGAGGAATTCAGGTTCAGTGACACACAGACCTGATCGGTTACAGAGAAAATCTTTGCTGGAAAGTAAGACATGACATGTCTTATCCTTTTCCACAAAAGAACACCCCTGGATCAAGGTGGACATAAATCTGTATTACTCATGCTAATCCGTACACTTTTTGATGAGCTACCAGCAAGGGATCTAAAACTTAAATGTGGAGGTTATTATGACACAGAGCACATGGACAGAGGCATCACTTTGCACTGAATAGCTTGACATTTTCAAATGTAAATAACTTTCTGTTTCTGGAATATATCTGAACCAATGAAACATAAAATGAAATATAATAAAGAATAAATTAGCATTAAATAAAGGGTATTAATTCTTCTCCTTGGACCACTCTAACAGGTAGGTTTTTTAATCTCACGTTATTCAGTGATCACACCTTTTGGTCAACTTCCACATTGTGTAAGCCAACTCTTTTGCCCAAAACAGTTTCATCAAATCCAGTCAGTAAGCTCTCTAGTATGTAGCTGCGTGCTTTAAAAACAACTCATTGTTGTGGCATTAACAGTAGCTTGCAGTCATCAACCATCCACAGTTACGAGCACTGACAGTGCTATTAATTGCAATACAGCTTTTAGTGAAAAATTTCACTGGCCAGTTTATGTGATCAACTAATTGCTTTGAACAGAGAAAAAAAAATACATTTTGTTATAAACATGATTTCCAGTAATGGGACGGATGAGTCCAAATAAATAGATGACCATATTTGAAACAAGTGTTAAAAAAAAAAAAATAAAAAAACCACACCAGCAAAGGTATGTCTGCAGCCACTGTGATTATTTCTTAAACAAGTCTTAGAACCAAATTTAATATTAAATCTAGCTCATAGCTCTTACACATATGGAAGATGAAGATTGTGACAGTAGCTAGCAGTCCTTACTTTTAAATTACAATAGCAATATATCATGATATCTTTAAGAAGGTATGATCTTCACATCATTCCTATATGAGGGTGTCAAAAGTGAGTATGGTGGGACAGTAAGCTAATATTAACAAAATTCTTAGTCATGTGCTGTATCTGAAGGCAAGTGACATTTCTGGTAGGATTTGGTGAGTATAAATTGAACTGACCTTGAAAGAAACCTTAATGTCCTCATGTGCATAAAGCAGTAGGAGCTATCTATATGCAGTTTCACACCTCATGAACTTTTACACATTATTCATCTAAATCAGAGAACCAGATACAAAATTTGGCACTTGGGACTTTATGTGGATTTCTGATATTCCTTGGCAAATGTGGAGCTCTGAAATAAAGGGCTGTATTTTAAATGATTTACAGATGTAAGGGCAGGATAGTGGGGGAGAGGGTTATTGTCATTGTTTTATTCCAGATGCACACCTAAAGTACAGATAATCATTGTTCTGCCCAAGTGGTGTTTCAAAATGCCACACTGGAGAGAGCGCAGCGGCTTGGAGACTGATTATACAGAACATCAGTGGAGACTGCAGAATTTCCTGGCATCTGGCACACTCGTTTAAATGAAGAGCTTGTCATCTGCTGGCTTTTCAGCTGCGGCGTGTCACCTCGAGTCTGCAGTGCTACGGCGTGGGTGAAATGACACGGCTGATATGCCAGGATGTGACATACCTTTAATTTCACATGCCATGCATGGCTGAATCCCCACTGTGACACGTTGCAGGGGCATATTTTTCAGGTGATGTTACGTTGTTTTGCTGGACTATTTGAAGTCCAATTAGCATTTGAGATGAGAAGAAATTTTAGCCAAGCTGTTTGAATGGGACACTTTCACTGGAGACTTTTTTTAATCCTCTCATAATGTTAAGCACCATTGCGACCATCATTTATTTTATGTCCAGCAGATAAATGGTTTTTCAGAATTGGACTATCAAATAAGACACACGGTAAATACGTGAGAGAAACCTCTACATAACTAATTTTGGCAGAAGTCAAAACCAGAATAAAATGGCAAAATGTGTTATATGTCTTTTATACAGAAATCAACAAAATATAAATGTTTAACACATTATCAAAATTTCCAGTAATATGTTAAGTCTTCCTACAGAAATGACAAAACATATAGAAGATTGCTTAAGAAACCTACGACAATGGCAGAAATACCAAAGGGATACAGTGCCAAGACTGCAATCATAGAAATAACCTCTCATGTTGGGACACTCAAATTTTAAAATTTCAAAATATAGTCACAAACATACAGCTGAAACACAGAGTTCTGAAACAAACTTTTTGATAGCATACTTCCTAAAAATACAAAGAAAATATCTAAACCACTTGACTTTAAAACTTTACATACCATGGTATGTAAATAATATAGGCTATTCTCAGCCCCCTCTTTATGAACTTGCTTCCTTAAATATCACCTGCTCCCCAGCTCACGTCTGCCTTTGTATCTCTTGCAGAAAGACTATTTCACATCTTTACTCAAGCAGGAATGTAAAATACTGACCATTTGATGATTAGCAAATATTCCAGTGAGGTTAAGCCCTTATTTTTTTGTCAATAACAGTATCCAACAATTTTCTTTTTCTCAGTAATAAATATGCTTCAAAAACACAAACATTAATGCTACTAGAGGTACTTTGAGTAGCAATAAAAAGTTAAAGTTACATTTGAGAGACTTTAACACTGACTGGCCCATATTCCTCAATCACAGTCTGGATGCACCTAATCCAGGATAACTCTGTCTCTGAGCCTATTTAATACCTCACTCTTTCTCCTAAAATAAACATGAAATTTGCCTATTCCAAAGAGAGTTTGGCAATCCAAAGGATTATCTCTTTTTGCCACAGTGTGGATCAATGCCACCAATTCAGTTATTACTTGACACTCCAGGGAGCCAGTGCCCAACTCAGACCAAAGTAAAAGCAGTTCAAACAGTGGCATCCTGGGTATCTTATGGGCATCCCAAAAATTCCATTGTTGCTATTTTGACTCAGTAGCAGGGGAGATAACAATTCACTGAGTCCTGATATGTCATCTATTCAAATTCTAAGACACATAAAGGATGTACATAGCCTTTTACACATGTAATAGCCCTATTATTTTTGCACACATCTATTACAAAAAGTCACAAAGGTATTCTTAACTATAGTTTCCTTATGGTAATGAATATTTTTCAAAATTTAGTGGAGGAATGATGCAATTGCCAGGATTTGAATATTAATTAAAAAAAAAAGGCAAAAGAAAGACAGAAAAAGGATGAAAAAAATTATTACTACCTTCTCAGAGAAGGACAATTGGTATTGAATCATCAATAAATGTAGAGTGAACAGTCTGCCAAATTTACACCCAGAACTACCAGAAAAAATCATTTTGAAATATAAAAAGAGCTCTGAAAACTAGATACAAGAATGTAAACAAGAACTATTCTTTTTATTCTGAATTACCCACCTGACTCAGTGCCATAATTTTCTAGGTAGGAGGATAAGAAAGAAAAGAGAAAAGATTAAATATCACTTCCCTTTACTCTCTAAGTGAAGAGACAGATGAAGAAAACATAAGAATCAGAAAGGGCACATTTTCTCCTGTTACCACAAAATTTGGGATGTGTGGTAAAGCCTGGGACCTTTTAGCTGTGTTCAAATTTGTGATGTTATTCTAAAAAAGGAATAATTTGTGAAAAATTATAATATTAAAATGCTTCCCACAACTCCCCTAACAATTTCATGCAAATATCTTAACTGCACATCCCTTGTTCTTCATCTCCTGTTAACCCTTTCCAGTGGAATGAGGAGCTCTTTACATCGGGTTGTATACGAACATAGGCATGAAGTTAAATCCACAGACTGGGACATTTCTAGAACAGTGATAATTATGCAGAAAAAAACAAAACAGAAATACATTGGTTAAATTATTTGTCTTAGAGTTTTAACTGAAGCTATCATGTCTTTAACACAGCATAGACTGGAGATACACTAACCCTGCAAACCAGGCTGGGAGCATGAGTTCACTGTGAGCACCTCTCCTCACACCCCGGCTGGGAAGTGGACTGGCTGCACATTTATTGGTGCAGTCTTTTCACATAAATCATAGCTGTCCAAAGTCTAATCGGATTTTCTCTGGCTGCCAACGTTCCCAAAGGCTTCTGCACCATCAGCTTGGCAGCTCCCTGAGCGTGGCCCAACCACGCACGGCGGAGCCTCCAGGGAGGCTCCTTCTGTTGTGCACATCCCTCCATGGCCAATTAAACTGGCTCCAGAGTCACCTTGTGCTCTGGATGGTGCAAGGAGCCTGCAGTGCAGTCAGGAGCAGGGCCAAGGTGTTGTCAGATCAGATCCTAAGGTTGGGGAACACTCTCTGAGAGAAATTTCAGAGTTACTTTCACAGCTCATTGCGGAAGAACCACACAAATAACTTTCTCACGAAATAAAACCCTTCCCCATGATAAAAGCTGGAAATGAAAGCATTCTCACCTCAACACAGAGCAGCTTCATACCCAGCAAAGCAGAACTGCAAAACACCTTTATGATTGTTGACCACGGAAATTTCTACAAGAAGCCTCAGAAAATATCATGCATCATATTTTCTGGGTATAACAGATGAAAAGATATTTAGAAAGACCCCTATTTTAGGAATCATTTTAAGGTTTATGTTGCTTTCAAAAATTGTAAGTTTATTAAATATATATGGCATTCTTCAGTACAGCATTTTTACTGCCGTATTATACAATGACAATCACCTATAAAGTGCTGACTAACCAGCAGCAGCTGTGGAAGAACTTGCTGGAGATGCAAACCAACCTTTCTCAGAAGTTTGAGCTACAAGCTGAGACAGCTGAAATATTAAGGAAAGAATAAATTGACATAATTCATAAAAACTGGCAGGCGACTGCACAGTGCTTTCAGAAACTGAAGATTCAAGATCTAACACGACAGTTACCTGTAACCCCAAAAACTTAATAAGAACATCATAAAAATGTGGAGGTAGACTAAAAAGACTTGAGGAAGCAGCTGTTTAAATACTAACACAAGAATTTCACATTAATTAGTAGTGAAATACAAACAATAATTATTTAAGGAAGAACTTTTTTTATGAATATATATACATATAGCCATGTATATGTATGAAAATATATAAATAAATTTGTACACTAAGCTTTTTTGGTAAGGTCTCTTTTTTAACTGAAGCAAAGCTATTTGCACCACAGAGTATAGATGGCTGTATTCCATATTTCCTACATTTGTGCATATATGGGCCACAGCTGTCCTTGACTTCAGTAAGAATGTGCTCTGTGTTGATTAGTTAGTTATAACCAGGAAGCTGTGTGAATGTCTATTATGAATATAATTAAATCAAATTGCAGTAATTCTCTTTAAAGTGTATTTTTAACACATGTTGCAGAGCAATGTTTCATGTTGTGGTACACATCTTAGCACCAACACATTCCTGCGGACCACTGGTTTTTTGAAATGTTAGAACTATGCCATTAATGTTAGAACTCATTAATGCCAGTTTCACAATTGATGGATTTTTCCTTGGCTCTTATTTTATACTTTTTTGCATCAAATCACTGCCTGGCTTATATTAAAAATTATTTGATGTATTTATTGACACTGAAATTAATTTCTTTAACACACTCCATACTGGTAACATTTTTTTGATCGCACATTCATTTTTTGGCATGTATTTATTGAGGCAAAGTCTCATGCAGAGAATTTCAAAAGTGCACTAATTCAAGAAGCTTAATAGCATCAGGATGTGGAATTCAAACCCAGATCATCTATTTGCTTGGAGAAGAAAGCAAACACCAAAAGGCAGACAAGTCTTCCTGTGTCCATGTTTATTCTCAACAGTGTCCTTTCTTGAACGGAAATGCACAGTACTTCTTTATAAAAGTGAACATCTAAGGAATCAATGCCTCAAATCTAAATAGTCCAGGCAAGGGACAGGATGATTTATGATTGCCATGGTGTGGTCATAGAAATAAATGCTAAAGAGCCAAGATCCTGTAAAGCAGTGTGGACTCCTTTAAAACATCGTGCCTCAATTGCGGATTGCAGCTCCCAAGAGGCTGCTTCCAACACGAGCACCATGGACTCCTTCAGCACACTCATTTCATTCTTTTGAACATTTCCCAAAATACACCACTTACACACAGACGCACTAAAATTAAAATTTTTTCACCCTTTCTAGTACTCTAAATAGTATGCAGAATAAAGTAACGGGAACATTAAAAAAAAAAAAAAAAGAGAGAAAGAAAAAAGAGCACTTTTTTGCCTAAATCCAGGTATTGTTTCCTGTAGCTGAATTAGTTTGGTTGATACAGTTTCATTTGCTGAGTACCAGGAAAATACATTCCATGCAATTAAAAAATAAATTTGTGTTTACTATGTAATAATACTTGGCAAACAAGGAAAAGACATGTAATCCTACTATGATGAACCACCAAGTAACCAAAAAGTTTCTTACTCACTGCGTGTCTCTCCTCTGTGCTCTAATATTCTCAGCAGTGGGAATGGGAATTTGAGATTTTGCATGATGTCAAGATCAAAATCCGCACTGAGTAGAAATAATACATTCACAACTTCATGGAAAAAAATTTAATTCCAAACCAAACAAGGAAAGAACTCAGTTGCTGTGTATTCAGTAACTTACAACATTTGTATTTAGCACAGGGTCCTTCCTCTATTAGGAGAAATATTTTCTATTTAAAGAAACATAGCAGAAAATAAAATCTTGATTCCCTTATTTTTCAAATAGGACATGATATGGATGAGTAATGAACACTAAAGTAGGATTCTAAGAGCCCAAGATTCAGGTTATTTCTAGCTCAACAGCAGCCTTTTTGTGAACCCTGGGTGAGTCTTTCTAGTTTTATGCTTCAGCTTTCCTATCTGAAAAATGGGAAATAAAAAATTATTCTTCAGATGTATCTCCACATCTCCAGGCATGTAAAATGTCATACCATGTTCTTGGTGAGATAAAAAAATGATACACTAATAAACGCAGCCCTATTAAAACTCTTAAGTACAACTAATATAAGTTTTGCATTTAAGTTGTCCTGTGGGACACAGCTGAATATGGGCAGAAAAGTATCTGCAAAAAAAAAAATGTTTCAAATAATCCCAGTGTAGTCAAATAAGAGAGTCAGAAACTATGAGCAAACGACGGGACTAATGGCAAGAGTTTTTTCCTTTTTGGTACATTCACAGAGACCAGGAATGACAGCATTCACCACCTGTAAAAATGAAGTTGGGAGTGTGCAGCTGCAGAGCTGTGCAGAACCAGGCACGGTGTACCCAGGAAGTGTTGTGCCCTGCAGACCACAACTCACTGTAAGTCCATCTATCCCATAATTAGACACCGCAGCCTGAACCCTCTGTTCAAAAGGGCACTGGTACAGATTGCACTGAAACCAGTAATTATTCTCACCCATGCCAATTCACAGCACAGAGAGGAAGGAAGGTCTCGGGAACCAATCATTAAAGGCTTCCCAGTGGTACACAACAGTACCACCAATTCCATATCTCTCTGAATATTTCTAATAATGCATTCCAAGATTTCACAAGGAAAGCGAATAACCATGCTTAGATGAAA
The DNA here is from genome assembly GCA_013389985.1 of Dryoscopus gambensis. Lineage (NCBI taxonomy): Eukaryota > Metazoa > Chordata > Aves > Passeriformes > Malaconotidae > Dryoscopus > Dryoscopus gambensis. Next base: position 10,716 of record WEIT01026800.1, read on the forward strand.
ATTGCTGTTTTCTTACAGGAATATTCATGAAAAACAAGAGTAATTGTTTTGGTATGAACATTGCTGAAATGCATGGAAAATGTTTTAATATGAACAAACATATTTTCTTCCATGTTGCCTCCCTCCTCATCGATTAAGTTCACCAAAGGAAACAAAACTGCTTGCTGGCCTGCATGGCAAAAGCAGCAAGAAGGTAATCAAATCAATAGGGAAGTGATTTTGAGCTGAGCAAGCAATTTTTAAGCTGTATTTTACCATCCTTGAGAAAATATAAAATGAAAAACACATGAGGTACACTTGTAAGAGAGAGGATTGAATATGTCTTAACATTAACTCTGTTTCAGCTTCCATTGGACTACAGGAACACCTCTACACTTTAGGTTTGTACCTGCATTAGAGAGGGAAAAAATATGGCAGACTCTGAAGGGAAGATAATACACAGTAGGTTGTCTTTCTGTTAGAGAAAAGACTGATGAAAACTGGTCAACAAGGGATGAGGAAAACACCTACATCAGAAATCTTGTGTTCTTCTTACAGGGATTAATGTTAGACTTTAGATATAACATTCATCTTCTTGTAGATTTTTTTTTTAAACAAGAAACTCCTTGCAAAAACTATGAATGAAGTCCTGCAGAACTAATGGAATTCTTTTCTCAGTATTAGAAGTTCAAAATGTTCAACAGCCACTCAAGGGTTTACTGGTTTGCCAGCTCTAAGATAGACTTTCCTCAGAAACAAAACCAAAAGTGCTGCCCAGCTGTGCCCCTGCATCTCTGAGCTGCTTGGCACGTAGGTAAATGTATAAACAAAATTGAAAATTGAAATAACTACAAAGGCAGTTCAAAAACATTCCACCTCAAGAAATAAAACCCTAGTTTTAACACTTTTTTTAATCTCAATGATTAAATGAGTTGTGGTTTTCTTGGCACTGGTCTCACTTGCTTGACCTGTCAGGATGTACAGTACCACTGTTACAGCAGTTTAACATTACTACAAGGCAATAAGATTACAGAACAGCAGATCCCATTCTCCACTCTCACCTATGACCCACTTGCGCACATTATTTTCATCGCAGTAACAGCCTGGGAAACGCTTTGAAATTTTTAACACTTAGATTTTTCCATTGTATATTTATAGCACGTGGGAGTGAAAGCACAGAAACTGTCGAGTCTGTGTTGTCAAGAACTGAATATAGATTCCTAGACTACCACACACATGGGCTATAACTGTATCATAACCCAGAGACTTTGATCCACTTAGCTCTTTAATGAGCTCTAAGTATAGCTAAAAAAATAAATTAATTAAAACATTTTTTAAAAGCATCCACTATTCACATGAAGACCTTGAGACATGGAAAGATTTACTTCCCTCAGATGTGTTTGTCATAATCTTCTTATCCACACTGGTGTTTTGCATGGGCTCTCTTGCCCAGAAAGGTCCTCAGCATGCACTGGGCATTAGCATTGCCTGAAGAGGCCTTCCAGGACCCAGCTGCCCCCTTTCATCACAGGGCTGGAGGGACTCCCAGGTGTGAAGTGTTTCACTGACTGTGAAATGCATTACATTCTATCAACAGTAATGCCAGATGCCAGAGTCAAACCCAGCTGGAAGGTCTGTAAGAATTCCACTTTGTTTGGCAACTATGATGAAATGTTACCTCTTCTAATGGTCAGAATGATCGATTATCCCAAAGAGAAACTGGATTACAACAGCATCCTGTCTACCACACCCTTGCACTTTGGTTTCAGGGCATCCTGGAAGCGGCAATGCCAACTTTTTGTGATGCCAACCAAAAAGCTACAGTGGATGAATAACCGGTAGGTGGTTTTGCACCTCCCTGTAGCCAGCATAAGGATGCTGTGAGTCCTAATGGTGTTGATGCCAAGAGAAAAAAAATCAGCAGAGCCTGTCTGCCACGGATCTCTAGAGAATACCAAGGAGAACTGCCTGTATAGCCATGAGGACTGCAGTTAAACGTGGCTCAGCACCCACACCTGGGAGAAATGGGCTCCAGGTGGTTACTTCATTTCAAAGCTATCAGGCATTGTCATTGCACCGTGAAGTAGGAACGACTGTCTGCAGCCAAAGGCGAAACAAACACAAGCAAATTCAAAAGAAGGGTCTGGACCAGAATTCTGTAGCTAATGCATAGAGGGTTAAAATTTTATAGATATAGATATAGATATATAGATAGATAGAGATATATAAAAAAAAAGTAAAAGAACTGTTATTCCTATTCCCTGTATCTTTGCCTGAAAGCCCTTGATTTCAAAATTAGAGTAATTCGGAGGGAAGGGGGTTGCATCTTCCATTCCAAGGGAGGCTCCTGCCTTCCCTTAACAGACA
>WEIT01026800.1:20730-36367 GCA_013389985.1 Dryoscopus gambensis
TGCAGGAGCAATACACACCTAGAACATCTGATAAACAAGCACACATTTTCCCAAGGGCCTGGAAAAGAGAATGTCCAAAGAACATTCAGTGTTTTATCATTTTAAAAATAGAAAAACAGTCAGTATTTGAGGAAGATGCAAAGGATAGAAATGCAGATATACCTACTCCACCCAAAAAATATACTTTGTGTAGAATTTTGCACAGAAGAGGTCCAGTTTGCTCGCAAGGAAGTGGACTAGGTCATTAAGAAGAAATTTTCTTAAGCATTATATATGCTCAATCCCAATTTTGTAAAAAAGTTTGAAAATGTCCAAGAAGTAATAAATTGTCCTCCCACCCACCCTCCCTCTAAAAATGAAAAACGCTAAGAGAATCTATTGGGAAGCAACTTCTAGAAGTACATGGCTACTGAATAAAAAAACCAACAGGTAGTGGATTATACACTCTAAAATCATTAACTAATGAAGTGAAGGTCATCATAAATCAAACACTGAAGCTCAAATGTGCATTAGAAACTAACTATTGCCAAGACTACAGATCAGAGTGTGGAGTATGGAATCTGTGGAATCCATCTGGCTAGTGCACAAGAAAAACTCCACCTTCCTTGGAACTTACCAAGTCAGATGATTCTACAGTAGTGTGAAAGTTCCCTCGGTTTATTTCAAGATACACAGTGCTGCAGACATATGCCTTCAAAGGCTGCAGAGACAAAAAAATTAACAATTTTGGAACAGAAGGACTATTAGAGGTAATTTAGCTTATGGTATGTACCAGGGCTGAAAATGAAGAAGTTAACTTCTATCCACAGCCACAACCAGTTCTCCAATTTTTTTTTTAGGAAATGATGCAGCTATGAAAAGAGTTAATTAACACAACATGGCTCCTGCTGTACATGAGGGAGATGGAATCCACCACATTCTTCACCAGCTCTATAGGAACAGAGTTGTGTACATTTAATTCTGACCTTTCAGGTCAAACTGCAAAGCACAGAGAGTTGTTTTGAAAACTACAAGAACTCAGAAGAAAAAATAATCAAGGAAGAAGTTAAAAGCAAGCATAATTATGGACATGTAGCTGTTCATACAGATTGGTACATAAAAATACAGCATTGTCTGCTCCAGAAAGAGATCTCTGAGTGCTTTATGAACCTCAGAGAAGTTTACACATCTTTAAAAAGTAGTCACAAAACTAAAAATAAATGTTTTCACATTTACACTTTGATGATAGCCCCTCTTGTATTGATTGTGGTACAAATCTCACCTGTGGAGGTCTTGACTTTACCAAATAAGGTTATCTTAATTCAGTGATTGTTCCTAGGTGTACAAGCCCTTGGACAGCTACATGCTTTTCTACACATGGAACAGTGCACCCTAAGTTGTGAAGGTATTCTAATCTTACTGGAACTGAGTTCACAGATCAATTTCCACACTGATTCCTAACAGACTTTCATGTATCATGGTGGGTAAACCCAACATGTTTACAATTTATTATCTGACTGCTTTTAAATCTCTCCCAAGCAAAGCAACACAAACATTTGAAGAGCATGTCTGACAACCACTAGCAGATAAATGTGCTTACTCAATGCTTCCCTAGGAATTTTTTCAGACACAGACCCACATGAGTGCATTTCCTCTTCACTTTAAGCTCAAGGCCAAGGACTCATTCTCCTAAAATCAAATACATGCAAATTATAAAATAAGAATTTTTTAGACATTGTTGTTACCCTTGTTCCCACGTGAACAATGAGAGCAGTGACAGACTGATATCTGTAATAAACAAATCAATGTATTCTTTTTCCTTCTTTTGTTACAGTAAGTTTCTAGCACAGAGGTACTGTTATATGTGATATTAAATCACTTCATTGTTTCAGGTATATGAGGGATTTCAGACAAAGACTAGAAGCCACCTGCACCAGTTACTACCTGAATAAGTGTTTCTGTGGGTTCATGGCTAACTGACACCAGAACCTTTTCCCAAGTCTCTGCAGGATGAATTTCCCTCAATTCTGATCATTGGGACTCTTTTAAACACAAGTCAGTTTTCCAAACTCATCAAATTTCATACGCAGTTTGTGCCACTATCTAAGTTATTTCTAAAAACCATTTCACTGGTGTCTAGACCTACTACCCACATCTCCAGGCACCCCTTGTAGCAGTGTCCAGCCAATCCCAGTAGCGCTCACTAGAAAATCCAGCATGGCTTGATGGATCTTTTGAATAAAAGGAACTGCTTGAGAATTACCTGGTTCAGAATTCCTCTGAACTACACTGCATCATGTCCTTTAAAGGAGCTATGAACAGCTCCAGCTTTCTTTTATTCTAGGCAGCCTTGAAGGTTTCCTAACAGAGCATCCATCAAGATAAAAACAACACATACAACTGGTTGAACACCAATAGCTTTGCAAACTATGAGTATAAAGACACTTGCTACTGTGCCAGTGGGAGTTTCATGTGGCTAAGGGATATGGGGCTGAATTTTCTTCCCCTATTAGTCCAGTGTAATTCCTAATACCCAAACAATGAGTAATGTCTGGAGAACTAGAGAAGCATTAATATATTCTTGATTCAAGTGAATGCTAAGCATTAGTACCGTCCCTAAGCCAGGCAAATGCACTAGGGAGAACATGATGACAGCATTAAAGTTAACGACCCAGTGCAATAGTATTTAAAACTGACTTGGCACTAGCTTAATCACATTAATTGCTACATTGGACAAAGTGGAGAACAATGAATACATTGTCCTTGGAAGTCCTGAAGCAGCATCTTGTCCATTATGTTAAGGATGCAGTGACATTCATGATCTCCAGGTAACTGGAACTTTGAGTGTACTTTGTTTGTCCTGCTACATCAGCTAACTATGAATTATTAACCTAAGCAGTCCTCAAAGTATTTTTTTCCTACTCTGTGAAGTACCTTTAAGAAGGCAATCTGTCTCTTTACTTAAGTACAGCAGTGCTTGTCAAAGACTATTATCAGTTTGAGGATAAAATGGTGAGGAGAGAGAATATCATCTGCTGCTACTGCCCTAAGATGACTGGCACTCAGCTTTAAGTATGTGTACTCTTCCCTTTCCTAAAAAAATTCACCAGGAAGGAACTGGATTAGTCAGAAAGCACCAGCAGCCATTTCCCCAAAAGTAACCTCAGGTCTGCCCTGCTCAGGAGTCTGGGAAGTTGACAGAGCCTTTTTTTATGTGAAGTTTCTAGGTGATGAAGAGCAGCTGCACTGTGCTCCTGGAGCAGTCCGAGTGCCACTGCAGCCTCGTGCTGCCCACAGCCACCTGAGCAGCCTCTGCTGGTCTAGGGGGGGCTCTTCTTCCTACATAGTCTAAGTACATCAGTGAATTCATTGACCCTCGGACATTCCTCCCTCACAACTGGCTAGCAATGCATGAGAGTTCCCATAATTCCTCCACAGGCCCAGAAACAAAGAATGAGTAGACTAAAGAAAAAAAAAATAAATAAACAGCACAGCCACACTGTCTTCTTCACTTCTGTGCAATCAATAGAAAAGACAACCATGGCAAGAAAGACATGAACTAAGTCAGAATGTTACAAAACACATCATGGCTGATGGCACTTGGGTCTGATTTTGTTAACAATAATAAAATAAAGATATGTAAAATAGGATATGTGTTACAAAAATCAGAATTCACATAACTGCAATCACAGACATCAGATATTTAAAACAGGGTCATCAACAAAAGAGAAAGAGGAATAATTGGAATAGGACTTCCCATGATACAATGAATACAGTCAGATTAAAAAGTCCTATTTTCATTCAAATATGTCTGAGGACTATGCTCACTAGTGAAATAGATAATAAAATTAATCAAATAACCTTGTAGAATAATGGCAATACTCAAAGCTTTTTAATTAGATAAAGGTTTCAGGGGAAAAAAACCAACCAAAAACCTGATTTTCTTTTTTTCTTAGTAGGTGGAACTAACATAAAAAAGTAAGAGTCTGTATTTGTTCAGATCAGAGAGGTCAGTTTTTAATAAAAAATTCTTAGGAAAATAAAATAAATTTAGTTACCTTTCATTTCAAGCTCCTAGACTGGATAAGTTTTCATCTTTCATAAAATCAGTCAAGTTTGTGTATAGGACTATACACAGTGTTTGAGCAACAAAGCTAGGAAGTCTTCTAATTACATCCAAGGTCATAGAACCAAAGTGGACAATGAGACTTCCAGATTTTTTTTTCTGCTTACACTATCAGGGTTTTTTTTATGCAAGCATTATCTCTTAAGGGAAAGAATCTGCTGTCAGCAACTGCAATATTTTCTGCTAAGTCATTCCACCACCTTGCAAAGACATTTTAAAACATAAAAGTGATTTACAACAACATTTTGCAACAAAATGCTGCACTAGTTATATGAGAGATGAGAACAGTGTATCAATATGCAAATAATAGGAAAGCTCCTGCAAAAAAATTAGCAACAATCTGTAGGAATTTTGCGGAGTCACAGCAGGCCTAGGACCTCAAAGACCCCGATGATTTCAAATACAAAAAATTCTGATAGAGGACTGATCAAGTTTAAGAGGCTCTGTAAAGACCATGCATGAAGAATTCAGAATCAGTAAAATTAAACTGGTTGTGAAAACTCGTTCTACCGGACACATGTAGTAACCTTCTGGGCCTAGAGAGAGATACTCCTGCCTTGTTCTAGCTGGTAGAAGCCACAACTCAGTGTTACAGAAAGAGTCACAAAGACATTTCCCTCCTAGGGAGGGTGTTCAGACTTCTGAAGATGACCTGAGTTTTCTCACCAGCGAGGAGGCAAGTAGCTGCAGCACATACATAAAAACCCACTCGCAGAGAAAACACTTTTCCTCCTTGTTTCTATATTTAATTGCTTATTTATATACTTCCTCTCATTTCTGCTTATCCCAACTATTTTGAACTCAACCAGTGGCTGTATAGATGCCATAAAATACCAAACGAATTAATTGCTGAGATGAGGGTAAGTGCATAATTTTCAGGGTCTCCCTTACTATAGATCACATATTGCAAAGGAGATCTACATTTCACAGCCAGGGGATGACAGTTTTAGGGAGGGCAGCAAGAGGGAGGGGAAAAACAACAACCAAACTTTCAGAAAGACATAGGTGCATTTTACATTGATGTACAGAGGTGATTATGGATCCCCACAATAACACTGGTACTAATTCTCTAGGACAAAAATCACACTATAGAATTAAAGTTGTTTTGTTCTCACAGTTCAGATCTATTGAGTCTATTCTGAAGCAGTTTTGTTTTCAGTGTATTGGCTGCACAGAGGGAAAGTTTAGGTAATGAAATGGAGAGGGCTGCAATCCCTGTTCTGTCCCTTTTAATTCTGGCTTTTCAAATGACATGAGGAACCCAGGTGGAAAGAATCGCTCTGCACGTCTGGCCATGTGGCAGAAAAGAAAATGTAATTGATTATTCTTATTAAGGAAACTGGTTTTGCCAGAAGTATCAAGTTTATTCAGTTTCATGCTTAAAATGAAATATGCAGTGTAGTTAAATATTCTGTCTTTATTTTATACATTGCTTGAGCTGACTATAGGTATTTCAATGACAGCAATAATGAAAATTGCAATGTAAACCTAATTAGAAAGTTAATGGAAAGGGAGTGAAGAATGCTGTGATAAAAAACTCAGATCTTGAAATGCACTCACCTCTTCAAATCTACACACTGTCCCTGCCTCTGTCGGTAAAAATGTTGAGTTGCATCAAGTCCATCAAGAAGAAAGAATAACTAGAAAAAGACAGAGATATTAAGAGATTCAACTAATGGCTTCAGAGACTAAAAGGAAGAAGTTGTCTTCCCGTTTTTCTTTTGTATAAGTTTAGTAATAAAGTATTCCTCTGTGCTTAATCACTTTGCAGACACATTATTTCTGGGTACCCAAACGCTGGATATGTTCACACACTGGATATATTGTCACTGCAGCATTTGGAAAAGGGACCAGAAACTGCTGAAGCAAAGGTTCAAGGAAAATACAGAACTATATAAGCAATTTACCCATCGGAAGAGACCTCCATATCTTATATTGTTGGTAAGAAAACACTCAGGAGCAATCTCTACATTTGTGTTCCCAAAGGACACAGGCTTTCAGTAGCTTATCAGGAATCTGTGACTTCTATGCAAATTAGGTAACTTACTGTCCAATTATGCCATTTCCATGCAAAAGCATAGATTGCATAAGCTACTATTAAATTTTTATTTTTAAAAAGTCTATTAGTGTAGTCAGGTGTCATCTGAAAGAGATTTAGAAAATAGGAAAAAAAAACTCGAAATCAACACATGAGGCTGTCAAGCAATGAAACAGAGCTGAAATCTGAAGGCAACAGTGTCAGTTTTCCATGCATGGAAAGCTACAAACCCAAAGAAACAGAGGGAACTTTGGGCTATTAGTGAAGTTTCTGTGTCTTCAAAACAGCTGTAATTGACAAGAGAAAGCAACCTGACAAAATAGAGCTCATGGTTCCAGAACCTAGATTCTGCCTCTCAGCATTAAACAAGTGAACTCTGATGGAATCAGTCACATTGTAGCAGAAAAGCAAGTGATAGCCAAAACTACTCTCTATTGACTTTTTTTTTCCTGCTTGCTCTCAGGAGCGTGTTTTGAACAGCTTCAAGAGAGGAATCCGGAAACCAGCAGTTTCTAAAGTCAATTAGCCTAATAAAGCATTGTAATCTACTGTGAGTTCAATTCTTTGGAAGCCTCTCTCACACCATTTTAGTTGTCATTTCTTTGATTAAGGCTACAGTGATTCGTGTACCTGGCTAACAGCCTGGAAGAAAGTCTTGTAACATAAAGGATTATGTTACAGGGTGAAAGTATCAGCCCAGAGAAACAGTCTTTACCCTTTCTCTCTCCTTAATGACTTAAAATTATTAAAGGTTTAAAAGGGTGCAGAATGGGTCTTCAAGAGAAGAAAACAGCCAAGAAAACACAGAACTCCATCACTAACTGTCTCCTGCTTACCTTGCTGCCACACACCTGCAGGTTTTCTGCACGACAAACAAAAGCAGTTGCCTCAAGCCTGGCATCCTTGTCCTTTCCTCTGGCAGCCACCTGAACAGCCGGACAGTGAGTCCTTGTCCCTGCTACATGCCAGGGAATGCGTGTGAGCTGTGCTGGGTCAGCAGCAAACCCTGGCCTACAGGGTCATGGTGCAGGTGGGAAATGCTCAGAAGCACTTTCTCCACCGGTCGCACCCACCTAAAGCCTTACACAAGTGATACCCAACATCTCTTAGAGAGCTTTAGGAGATAAATGCTGCCAAAGCAACCGGGCTGCAGTAAGTTGGATTGGGGTATATCCTTCATAAGGAAACCAGCCATGAGACCTGCTGAAATGCCTGTGTTTTCATGCTGGTGCCTGACTTCATCCTCACAATGAACTGGTGCTCGCTGGTTCTCTGCAAGACCACGTCACACAGTGGGACAGTGCAGGACAGGATTATCTTGCCTTAAAAAAGGCTCAGAAAAACACTGCCGAGACAGTCTGTGCAAACTTCTTTTAATGATGGGAGACATGAAGATGTAACGCAAACAGAGTGAGAGAAGCAAATCTTGCAGCCCAGGGACTGCTACTAATATCCATAGAAAAGCTGCAGATCCACAGCAGTAGGGTAGCAGGAGGCAGCAAGGATGGCTGGAAAGTCTCTGAAAGGAGTTCCAGGCACCAAATGCTTTGCTACAGCTCTTTCCAGTACCTGCTGTCAAACACTTCAAAGGAAAGCACAGGAGATACCAGTTGAGATAAATATGAGAATAAGCTACTTAGTCAAACATTTTAGCTTAATTCCTACTGCTTGGAGACTCAGAGGTGATTGCTTATATCCCTGACTGGTTTTGCAGCACAAATTTAAACACTTTTCTTAGTCAAAAGCATCCAACTCCCTTTGATTCTCACAGATTATTTTTTTTGTCCAAGGGCAAGAAGACTGAAGAAATCTAAAGCCTAGGGAAAAAAATGTCATTCCTTAAACTCATTTCCACTTCTTCCAAAAAGAAATTTAATTTTGACAGTAGCCTAGAATGTGAAAATCCTAGTATGAAGGCACAAAATCTAAAATTCTTAATTCCAAAGCCTTTTTCAAGAAAACCAGTCTTACTATGCTGGTTTTGTGGGTTTTGGTTGTGGGAAGAGCGACCTCCTTCCACATGGAAGTGCTTTTCTGTCAAGACACCATAAATATACTTGTTATCACCCACTAAATTTCACTGCCATCAAATGTTTTTGTTACCAAAGAAAATGAAAAACTTTCTGCTGCTTAATCCATTTACCTCCTTTTATATTTCAACACTCTCATTATTTTTTTTATACTACCTATTATTGACTTTTTTTCTAAAAGAAATCAGCTGTTACAACCTTCCTCGGTACCACTATAATGTCTTTTTTTTTTTTTGATGCAGTAATTAGAATTCAACATACTACTTTGTGAAAGAACTCAACAAGAAATTTTATCATGTCATTACTTAGTCTGACTTGCATTCTTTTTCTCTGTCACTGAAGCTCAGCTCCATGCTGACTGGATTGCTGGAGAACTTTAATTTTTACCATAGATATTGAGGAATAAAATAAGCACTTCAGAATTTTTTACAGGTAGGCTTTTCTGCTTCCTTAAGTATGAAACACACATTAATTCAATTGCAATTAATTTTCAATGTAAAGAAGTTACTGGGAATTCTTCTGAATTTGTTCCTTCTAAATTTAAAACCCATTTAAGTCAGGCATAAAAGAATATTTAAAGTCATAAAAATATGACTGTAAAGAACTGAAACCATGGTTTTGTCATCTAGTCTGATGAAAATGAACAAAAATACTCAAGTTTACATTCAATTCCTTACTGGGTGCTAGTTCTGCCTCTGACAGCACAGAGCCCATGTACATTATGTTCTCAATTATGAGGTATAATGCAGTGGATTGAATTAAATGAGAAAAAAATGGAAAATGCAGTAAATAGGATAATAAAGAGTGTCAACCGTATTTGAAAATCAGAATCTTTAGGGTCCTCTATCATGTGCAAAGATAGAAGCAAATGTGATTTTCACATAGAAGCTAAACCTGGGAGGAGCTATGCGTTCCCCAACCAGATATTACATGAAACTTCTACAATTAACGGGGTTGGGGGTGGGGGGGGAGGTTGGAGTTGGGCAACAGGCACCCACCAAAGCCACGTTATCACTCCCCTTCACAACTGGACAGGGGAGAGAAAATGTAATGAAAGGTTCATGGGTTGAGATAAGGTCCAGGAGAGGATCACTCACCAAATACCATTACAGGCAAAACAGATTCAAATTGGGGATATTAATTGAATTTATTGCTTACAAAAACAGACTAGGATAATGAGAAGTAAAATAAACCTTAAAACTACCTTCTTCCCGCTCCTCCCTCCTTCCCAAGCTCCATCTCCTCCCCCCAGCAGCACAGGGAGGCAGGGAATGGGGTTTATGGCCAGTTCATCACAGGTTGCTCCTGCCGCTGCTCAGGGAGAAGAGCCTTTCCCCTCCTCCAGCCTGGGGTCCCTCGCATGGGATATAGTCCTGCATGAACTTTTCCAGTGTGAGTCCATCCCACCTTCAACAACCACTTGCTTTTTAAATACCTACACTGTCTACACCCATTCAAAGGTGTTTTGATTGCACAAACATATTTCATTAAAGTAATGAATTTTCAGAAGAAAAAAATTTATATTAATACTCCAAAAGAACCATAAAAGCTCTTCAGAACAATGTTGCAGTTATCTTATCACCATTTTATTCACCAAATAGATTACGGAATTGGCTTCATCTACCTACTTCTGCCAAGTACCCTTTGTGCTATTTTTACCTTGGCTGTAAAGTCTGAAGCAGTTAAAGAAAGTTTAACAGCTAAAAGGGTATATCGAGTATCAGAGATGCCCCTAGCAACAGCTAGATACTCTGATACTTGTTCAATTTGTCACCTTATTTGCATTGCCCTTTCCAATGCAGTAAGGGACATTCTCAAAATTTATGTTAATCTTGTCCTAGACAGTTTTATACTGTTTCCACTGACAAGGAAACTGCTGGCCATTAGGAAACTGGTGGCCATTACTGCTGCAAAGAGGGGAAAAAGCAAGGTTTCATTTGCTGAAAGCTGTTGATTCCAGAACTGCTTATCCACATGGCATCTTTGCCAGCTGCCAGTCCTCAGTGTGCACAGCACAGGAACAGAGCTGATCATGCTGTGCCCACGCTGCAGGAGAGCTCCAGCTGCTGGGCAATCTCAACCTTGGTTCATCAGGGAGAATCCACTCCTGGCATGGCAAGGGGACATTTAAGTGCCCATTAAAAAGCTCCATATTCAGACACAAAGCTCCAAACACACAGAAAAGCAAATACGAATCAAGAAGAAACACTTCTACTCACTCAATCATCAGTGTAGATGCAATCCATGCACATTCAGCAGGAAGCAGCACTGGGATATCCAAGCTGCACATATTTTCAGGGATATCAAATCACTGAGGCCAGAGGATTCCATTACATATTTTGTGTCGTAGTCACCTCAGACACAAAGATAAAGATAAATGATGAACAGTAGCACCTGGTTGGAATGCAATTCTTCCCTGCTTCCTTTCACTTTTCACATAGGAGTTTCCTCAGTCAAACAGCCCATACCTGTCCCACCAGGTGGTTGATATGAGTGTTCCAGCTATCTACTAGCAGCTCCACAGCATCAGTGAGCTAAAGCTTTTTTCCCTCTTTTGAGTGTATTCACAACCAAGCTATCACCAAAACCAGACAGTCTAATGTATGCCAAACAATTAAGACAGCTTTTACAGATAACAGAAACACACTGTACGCCCTAACAGGTTCCAGAGAACACATTGAATGTAAAACCTTTTGAAGGAGACCAGGTTTACTTAGATATGATAATGTCTGGCATTTAAACCACTCTTCAGCATTCTGAGATGCCATTTTCCCCTTCAAATGTTTCTCTCTTCCCAGTCTTTAGAGCATCTCTCCCTGATTTTCCAGTACCACCGCGCTAAACAAATCAGTACAAGCAAATTTTTGCATGCAGATAAGACCAAAATCACAGTAGAAGACTGTGACATCAGTTTTACCACATGGTCACCTGTAGCTGATATATTGCCCTGGTCTGTGAGCTACATAGTCTGGCAAAAAAGGCAACATTCACATCACACCACCTGTCTTAATAAACCCATTTCCCTGGTTAATCATTCCTTTTCATTTCTAAAGATACCACAACAGCATAATGACATCATTGCTGGTATCAAAGTAAAATCTGGGAGGTAGAAATAACCATGTGAAATCTGTCAGTGTGCTTTATAAAGAGGATTTCAAAATATAGGAACAGTAGTGAAAAAGGATAGTCCCTAATGTGAATATTTATTCTTTAAATTTCATTGTATTAAATTTTATTTTTCCTTAGACAGAAAGCCAAATATTTTTAAAGAATTCAGAAAAGAAAAAAAAAATTAAAAAAAAGGAAAACATGTAAAAGTAGGCACTCTGTGTGTATGCACACATTCACATCCAGACTCATCAGGTGCGTGACAAATCAAATTCTCACGCATTAGCAGAAAGCATAAGAAGGCAAAGGATATTTGCCTTAAACCAAAACACTGACAGAGCCTGAGACTGCTTTTGCTTTCTCTACCTGACAGATGCAAGTATATCCTCAAGAAATAACATAAGTAGGAGAGTAAGAAGGGCAGTTCTATTTCAGGCTTTGCCATTAATTTACTGCATAGGTTTGAGGACTTGGTTTTTATTTTCAGTTGACCCATGTCATGATCGTTATTTTTCCTACCTGCTACAGTTGAAAAGGTCATTATTACACTCATTTATGTTCATTTTTTTTTCATTTATACAAAAAGAAAAATGCCAATGGTTCCGACAATACAGGAAGTCTGCTATTCCACTAACGGGGGGATGTATGCAGGGGTGGAGGGTGAAAAAAAGAAGGAAAAAAGCCAACAAGCTCAGATCAACGAACCCCCCAATCATTCCCATCAATAAAATAATGATATGTAAACATACAAGCATTTCTCCCACTTTACCCAAAACTCTGCTAACATGAAACTTCTAACAAATTCCTAAATCCGTGTAGCCGACATTGGCCCTTAACCCGGAATGAATTTGCCATTTATGCATTACAAAGTGTCAAGTGGCAGTGGAGTAAGGATTTTTCCATAAAGGAGGATCCAAATAGGCTCTGCCGAAGGCGGCAGAACATTTACAGTGCCGTTAAACAAAGCAGGTCGCGTTCTTTCACACGCGCGCTGCCACCCCATGGACAGTCCAAGCATCCCCATTCCCGAAACCCGGGTATTTCCTCACTCAGCTCAGATATTTTCACCACATACCGAACCTGCTCTTTCTCTGCCCGAGCATTAAAGGCAGCACTATTCACTCTGCGTAGAGTGGGGAAGTTTCTCTCTAGACTCTCCTACGACTTTAAATTGAGGGCCACTAATTTCATTCTACTGAGGGGGAAAGTCTTTGTTGTTAAGAATATGTAACACATACAGACAGTTATAGCTTTCTGGATAGAAGGATCTGTTGTTATCTAAAGAATTATAAAAGCATAAGGCAATCCTTTGGCATTCCTCCAGCATATATTTGCTTTCAAGCTCTTAAGTGTAATAAATATGAACTAAAGCCTCTTCATGTTTGTTATTCAGATCTCAAGAAATTGTATAAACAAACAATTTGCAGGCAAATTCTGCTAGTAGAACATCTAGTCTCTGTCCCAGCCAGGGGAAAAAATAGTTCACAGCATTATGTGCTTCTGTGCTTGACCTGATTTTATGCCAGGATCAGAGCTGCTGATTTTGCAAAACATATCTTCCAGTTGAAATGTGCACAAGACGTAGTCATGTATTGTGGGCTTTGAGTTAAAGATATCTCTATCTGGAGCATGAGAGCATAAAAAAAAATTAGGTCGTCAATCAATTATTCAAAACTGAAGCTACTTGAACAGGTAAATTCTATTTAAACTTCTGCCATTGAATCAACACAATTTAGTTCCAAGAACTGAGTATCAGCTCTTCCATAAACAGCAAGTTATTTAAATTTTTCTTATAAAAGCAGTTTAAAAATAGAATCCTGTGAAATATCCTCTGAGGTTTATGTTTATGTTGCAATAAACATTTTACATTTGTAATGTGGAGTTTAGAAGATGTTCTCACTCTAAGATATACAGCATTACTTTTGTGTGCATAAAACAAATGCAACATAACAATCAGCTCCGTTATGAATAATTCAAGCCCAAATTAAGTTTTGAATGTTTCCCTTTTAACTGTGTGCTGGTGCAACATGATAATCACTATGTGAAATAACTATAGACCAGCCACAAAAAAAAAGTGCCTTTTCTATTTCTGCTATTAGATGTGATCAGTATATTGCAAATCCTCTTCAGGGCAGGGCCAAGTTCCCCTGTTTAGCTTCCAATTCAGAATTATTTTCTCTTAAAAAGTCTACAGTCACACATAGCATAAATTTTAGAGAGTACAAGCACTCTTCATACTGTATCACCACTTCTCTATGCACACCACTTTTGTGGCAACTAAAAGGTCATCCCTCAGTATAGAAAATGCTATCAAAATAGCTGACCCATGCTAAAGCACAGTAATATGTTGCTCAGACGGGGTACTTAGCTATTGGTATGCAAACATAGGCCACAAGGAATCAAAATACACCAATCTACACCTGGAGCAGAGCATAAAAAAAAATAAACCCCCTAAAACCAGAGGGTGTCTCATTGAGAGTTCAGAAGGCACTAAAAAATGTTAATGCAAAAAACATTGTCTTTTTCGACTACTTACCTTCATGTATGGCCCACACTACTGTTCACAGCACTGCACAAAAATTTCCTTGGCCAGTTATCAAATAATCACAACTCCCCAGCTTCTAAATAGCACTTCTGGGAACTTTTAGCTCTTACACACCTCTGCTCACAGCACCCACCTTCACGAGGGCACCCAGCTGGTTTGTGTTTCTGCTGCTGACTCTCAAAACAGCCTCTCCTACTGTTCATTAAGCAAGGTGCACAGCTCCTTGGTCCCCTGAACTTCCCAGCCCCAGGCTGGACGCAAAAGTGGGGCTGGGTGGGACACCAGGGCCATGGCATTCCCAGGAATGGGGCTCCACCACATCTTATGCCACACCTGCCGTCCCAACTCCACCACAAACTGCAGCTACACAGCGAGAACTCTTTGCCCATTCCTCCTCTCTACTCAGTTTCTGACCCAAGGACAGCCTGATAATCAGGTTGATAATGCAATGCTACCATTGATTTTTAACCCTACCTTATAAATGTCGCATTTTCACATCTAAAAGATAAATGTGGAAATAAATTAATCAACAATGCGTATGTTAGTGCTTTAAAAACAGTTATAAACACTGACATTTTCATGTATCATTTTATACAATGGTTGGTTATTTTGCCATTGTTAGGTACCTGGACATCCCTTCTTGGGAAAATAAAATGGTTAGGAGTACACACACACACACACCAGTACTCTCAATTTAAAAAGGATATTTCTTTAGTTTCATTCACAAAAAGTACAGTTCACAGAGAAAGTTTGCATTTTAATTATATAAATCTTAGAGAACTGAAACAACATTTATCGCACCGGAAGAACTCACTAATCATCTTCTTTGTTGTTTGGGTTTGGGGTTTTTCTGGCATTTGGAAAGCAAAAAGTACATAGGTGGTGTCCCCAGATTATTTTAACATACTGCCTGTGTTTATGCCCATTTCACACTGTTTACCACTATCTTCTTAACACTTTTGTATTGCACCATTTATTCAATTGCAGATTATCCAGCTCTTACAATAATGATAAACATTGTTTTAGACACTTCGTTACAGACACTTTTCTTTCACAATTGCTTTCAGTTGTTTGCAATAGTTTATTTATAAACATTGAACATTTATAAACACTTGTCAGTTGCAAACAATTTCTTTACTGGGGGACAACTACACTGTTAGAGACACTGCATTACAATTTCAACTTCAGAAAACACTCTTCTGGTATGCCCCTCTTAGCAAAGGACTCTACCTCACCATTATTAGGAAAATACCCCTGTTGCAAAGGAAGTTTTAAAGTGCTTTTACATTAATTTTTTACCACTGTTTCACATCAGAATTAAACATCCCTTCTCTATTAGTTCAGCTTAAAAACTAAGAGAGAGAGAAGGTATTATATTAAATTTGCCTATAAAGCTGTATAGTTACTCCCAATTTTACAAGCATGTATTCTCCCAGAGAAGGAATGCTAGCCACTATTTGCAGGGCAAGGTTTTTATAAAAATAAAATAAATGAAAACAAATGCCCGACTTTGAGTTGAACATTCCCACGAAGATAATGTGAATATACATAGCCACATACTTGTCGATAAATACAGGAAACAAAAGTTCTCTTTGGAGAGAAGTGTTAAATCATCTCTGTACTTGGTCATATTTCTATCATTACTGCAGAAGGCTACTAAGAACACTTAGTTTTTATGAAACCGTGGCAGATTATTCAACTCCTGTTACTCTTGCTAAACGTAACAGGAACCACTAAAACAAATCCATTTTGGGGCGAGCCAGAACCGCCCGCTCCGGGGGAGGAGCCGTCCCACCTGAGCCCCGCCCGCC
>WEIT01026800.1:41977-53088 GCA_013389985.1 Dryoscopus gambensis
GGGGTGTGGAAGCGCCGGGAGGGTTCCAGGTGATCGTGAGGACTCGGTCTGACTCCGTGCGCGTTGTGCTGCTTTCAGCAAATACAGAGCAACTTCATCGTGGTGATCCACCCCGGCTCGACCACCCTGCGGCTCGGGCGGGCCACGGACACGCTGCCCGCGGGCATCCCGCACGTGATCGCGCGGCGGCACAAGCAGCAGGGCCAGGCGGCCTACAGGGACAGCTGGCTCCTCAGGGACGGCCTCAATGTAAGCGCGCCTCCGGGCACGGCCCCGCCTCGCCAAAATCCGCGTGTTCGTCGCCTGTTCCTGGGGCGGTTTGGTTTGTTGTGTGGTGCATATGTCCCCCTCATCCTTCATGTCTTTCCAGAGGAGAATACATCTCCAGTCAAACCTTTTTTCACCCTTTTCAGGACTGTAGATGCCACCTACTGAAGTCAGTAGGCTTGCACCAGTTTGTCTTTGCATTTGATTTGTTTGCAATGAATTAAATCCAAAAGGGTTTGTACATGTTGATTTCCCTGTGCTATGGTCTGGTACCACACTCAGTATTTCTCTTGTTGGAATGCCAACTGGAGGATTAGAATCAGACCTCTCCGTTTGTGAATGTGTTGGTTACTACTTAGTTTGTGACTTGGGTAAAACAGCAAGTAATTTTAGTCCAGCCTGGTCAAAAAATATATGTAATAACTTTACTTGTAATCTGAATCTGTAAAAATCAAATTAACGTCTCTAATATTAAACCTCACCTTTAAATAATTGAGATCTATTTAAACATTTTTGCTCTTTCTTCGTATTTCTGTAGTTAAGTCGATAATGGCCTGAGAGGTGAATTCCAGCAGCCACTAAAAGCAGTTAAAAGATTCAGCTTGACTCAGTGTTGAAACTCTAATATAAAAAATAGTTTCTTTAAAAATAAGCATAAGTCCATTTTGCATTATACAAACATCTGTCCGTTCTACAATCAACCACAGTAATGATTTTATTGTTTCATAATAGCTTCAGTATTGCCAGTATGCAGACATGTGGTTGGAAAGTATTTACATTGTATATTTGGTGTTTTCCTTAGAAACCTGAAAGTACTGAGCAGAGACAAAATGGCCTTAAAATGGTGGACCAAGCAATATGGTCCAAAAAGATGTCAAATGGAGCAAGGCGCATACCAGTGTCACCTGATCAGGTAACTTGTTCTTAAGATCTTCCTAGACTGTTCATTCATACAGTCCTTGGGTGTGATCCTATGCTTCAGTGGACAGGAATAGATACCCTTTATAGACCAAATGTGGATAGTGCTATCATGTTACCTAACTCTGAAAATGCGAGAAAGTTAAGATTTTTAATGTTTCCTCAAGGGCTGGGTTCAAAGGGGTGTTTCATTTTTCTTCCATGCATAAAAAGTGACCAGTAAAATATTTATCAACAGGATTTGGTTTGGTTGCATTTCAGGCCAGGTCATATAACAGACAGATGAGGCCTGCTATTTTGGATCACAGCTCTGGGGCCAAGTGGACAAACACATCAAATCATCCTGAATTTTTGGTAGGAGAAGAGGTAAGATTGATTTTCCTGCTGAATGAGGCTTCATGTGTTTTAATGCAGCCATGCCTTCAGTAGCAGTTTGCTGTAAGTTAGTACGTACTGAAGCACATGTAAAGCCAACCCAGCAAAACTGAGAAACTTTACTGGGGAATAATTGAGTATTTGTTATCATTCAGCAAGATAGGAGGGTTTCCCCCATTTGCTTAACAAGCATCTTGAATCCCTTGCTGCTATAAATCAGGATTTCTTCAGGGAGTAGGTGAGAACTTTGCCCATATGGCATAATTCAGAGAAAAGGCAAGAGACTGATAAAAGTATAACTACTTGTTATTTGTGGGCTTCAAAGTGTTGAAATTATTTTAGTTTCTAATATGAGGTAATGGAAAAACATACCTTTATGTTAAGTAGATGTCTGTGGGTAAGAACATTCAAACAATTTAAACAATGTATTTGCTGTCTTTTTATTTTAGTGGTTTATAATCAAGCCCTGTTACAAAGAAATCCACTGTATTGCTGTTACCTCAGTCTGAGTTCTGCAGTGTCTTCTCGTATCTGCTTCTGAAATACTTTTCTTCCCAGTTTTTGTTACTATTTTTTGGGAAAAGCAATGCACAGAATGTAATCTCTTATTTTCAGGCCCTGTATGTTAATCCATTAGATTCTTACAACATACATTGGCCCATTAGAAGAGGGCAGTTGAATCTCCACGCAGGACCCGGTGGCTCCCTCACTGCGGTATTGGCAGACCTGGAAGTTATATGGTCACATGCAATACAAAAATACCTGGAAATACCACTGAAAGACCTGAAGGTAAGCTGTGAGCAGCACATTTGTGTGGTGTGGGCTGTATCCACTTCTGTGAGTGTTATTGTAAAAGAGGAGCAGCTTGCTGTTGTTGGTAGCCTCTTCCTGGTGCTTTTCTCAACAAATACATTTTTTCTGCTGGTGAGCGTGGTTCCCAAGACTTCATCTGGAATTTTGTCCAGATAAACATTGGTGATAGAACTTTTAACAAGGATGTTTAAAAATCCCATCATAGACATTTCACAGTCTTAGTCTTTGTTTGGGGATTTTTTGTTGACTGTAGAGGAGGCACCTGGGGAAGGGTTGCCTAATACTTGTATAATTATTTATCCTTGCCAACTATGTGTTTGTCTCATGTCTGATGTACTTATAAACATTTTAATGGCTATAGAATCTTGACACTTACTTTGAACACATTTTTTAAAGTATTAAAAACCTTCCCCTTTCCTAAAATTTTGATTTTATTAAATAAGTTGTATATCAAACTTTATTTGAGAGCTGGCTTTAATTCACTGTGCTTGTCTTCAGTACTACAGATGCATTTTACTGATTCCAGACATCTATAATAAACAACACGTGAAAGAACTGGTGAATATGATCCTAATGAAGATGGGCTTCTCAGGTAAAAACCATAATGAAGCAAGTACTTAATGATTAATTGCATAAAGATTTTTTTTTTTCTTTTAAGGCACATTTTTGCACATCAATCCCAGGTTGGCTGGGACTAGCACCCCTGTCTTTTGCCAATCACATAACTGCTGTCTCTTTTAAATGGACAAAATGGTTGGCTAATATTGAAACAAGGTTTTTTGGTTTGCTGTTATGCATTCCCACTGTGGGCTTCTCATTCAGCTGAGGTAGAAGTAGCAACAGTCTGATTTCTTAAGTATTTCTAAAGTGCATGATTGTCTGAAAGAACAGACTGGAACCTCTGGTGCTTCCCGGGGTTAAATATGGGCTTGTGATAGAAATGTACTCTGTAAAAATGGATTGAAAGGGAAACAGAGGATGAAATTGCACCTTATTTTATAACTATTTAAAGACCATATCTGCAATGGTAATAGTAATGCCATTTGATTAAAACTAAAAAAAAAATGAGGAAAACACTTCATGTACATCTGATAGCCAAGACCCTGCACTACCAGTTTAAAAAAATAGTTAAAATTTGAAGACAATACCTTTAATCTTACAGAAACAGGATCATTTAACCCTGCTCTTAGCTTTTTTCAGGACTTTTAAAGCCTTGACCAACAAAAAATTCTCTAAGTACCCCGCCACCCCATCTTCACTAAATATACAGGCTTTCACTGCAGAGTCAGGCTATTTGGAGATCTTTAAAAGACATTAAAATGCCCTTTAAATGTCAGCAACATTACTGTAAAGTTTGGCATGAATTTAATATAATTTTTTCTCATATTGCTAGGAATTATTGTACACCAGGAGTCAGTCTGTGCTACCTTTGGAAGTGGTTTAAGCAGTGCATGTATTGTAGATGTGGGAGATCAGAAGACAAGTGTTTGCTGTGTAGAAGATGGTGTTTCCCATCGCAACACCAGGTACCTTGGAGTGTGCAGAATTATTATAATCATGGACTTACTTGCTTACCAAGGATTTGACTTTAAAAAGAAGACAAATTTTTATGAACACGAGGTTTTGTTTTTACTGTGAAGCATTTAACAGGGTTAACTGTTACAATATGAACCCTAAAGAATTCTGATATCTTTAAAGGAAAAAAAACAGGCAGAACTGATCAGAACTAATATTGTGTTCTGCAAACTCTGTGAAAGTCCTGATCCCAGCATGTCTAAACTCTTCCTAGCATTCCTCTGCCTATCACTGCAGTCAGCCAATATTTCAGCAACTACATAAAAAGATCTTTTTCTTCTCTGTGCTTTAGGCTGTGCCTTGCATATGGAGGATCTGATGTGTCAAGGTGTTTTTATTGGCTTATGCAACGAGCAGGATTCCCATATAGAGACTGCCAGCTAACTAATAAGTTGGATTGCCTGCTACTTCAGCACCTAAAGGAGACATTTTGTCATCTAGATCAGGTGAGAAGGGGAAAATAGTGTGTTCTCCAAGTAATTTTTTTTTTCTTTTACAAAATGTTACACCCGGGAGCCTTTTTGTGAGTCCAGGTTGATTGTAAATATTTTACTCAGTAGAATACTGGCAAAAGCTGTAGGAACTTTAGACTTGAAATGCTTGTAACTTGGTTTATTTTTCCTCTAGCTGAAAGTAATCCCTACCCTTAGCAGGATAATTTCTTTGTTCTTACTGCTGAAAGAAGCTGACAATAATTGCATACTTGAGTTCTGTAAGATCTGCCAGCAGGTCTCTTCTTCCTGCAAAACCCTCATTATAGAGGCTTAGGCATGTAGAAAGCTGTCTGGCAGATCATACTACATGGAAAAGACTTCAAAATACTCAAGAATAGGTAAATAAAAACCATAGTTAGAAGAGAGTTTTGTTACTTTTTGGTGTTTTCTACAGTTTAAATAGATTATGCAGCTTGATAAATATAAAATATGCAATTTTTTTGTTGTTTCTGGCCTTAGGATATTTCTGGATTACAAGATCATGAGTTCCAAATTCGGCATCCGGATTCTCCAGCTTTGTTGTACCAGTTCCGATTAGGTGATGAAAAACTACAGGTGATTTTTAAATTAAATTACAAGTATATTGAGCATTCAGACTCAGAGCCTCACTTTGTATCAGTCCAGTGCTACTGAGCCCATGTGATTTATGGATTGTTCTTAAACGATACTTGTAGATAAAACTAATTTCTATATGTATGAATGGGCCTAGTACAGCACTAGTGGATGCACAAGACTTTCTAAGTAGCTTTAGCCAGAATGGTTGTTGCTTCATCTAAATATGATAATCATCCTTCAAGTGCAAAGCATTAATTTAATTTTGCAAGTTTTTCAGCTCACCATTGAATTTTCTAATTTCTTAACAAACTGCATTTGAGTACTTATTTATCATACAATGCTAAAATCTGTAAATAAACTTGTGTATTTGTTGGGATTTTTTTAAATTACAAAAAACAGAAGACACTTTAGTATTTTACAAACTACCTGGAAAAAAACACCTCTATTTAATTTTGAATTGTGAGAAAAATAGAACAAGACTCATCTTTTTCCTGTAGTAAATGCCAAAAGAAGGAAAACTGTAGTAAACCCATGCCAAATCTCTCTTCAGGCACCAATGGCTCTGTTTTATCCAGCAACTTTTGGAATTGTTGGACAAAAAATGACAATTTTGCAGCACAGGTCACAAGGTGACCCTGAGGATCCTCACGATGAGCATTATCTGCTGGCCACACAAAGTAAGCAGGAGCAGGTGTGTGATTGCTGGTTTTATTTTTCATTAACTATCATTTAATTGGGGAATAAAATGAGGACTCGTTAGCTCATCTCAGAAACCAAAGTTTGTTACCTGGGTCAGAAGTATTAAAGACTAAACTTAAATAGTTACAGATGCCTAAACAATTCTTTAATTAGAAGTGTGCATTTTTAAAGTCTAAGAAGGCTTCATATTATGGGATTGATCATCTGATGGAGTTCAAAATAAGCTCTTCCTTAGAATGTGAGGATTAAAATGAAAATTAGATGAGGTTATAATGCAGTGCTTAACCTTGCTGTGCAAAAAGGTGAAGGGAAATACAATGGTGCTTAGTTAAGTCTTTGTTTTGTAAACTGCGGAAGATCTTTTGCACTTTTCATATTTCAACTTGTTTTCTCATTTTCAAGTCTTCAAAAGCTACAGCTGACAGAAAATCTATGTCAAAGCCTGGTGCTTTTGAGGGAGAATTGAGAGGCCAGTCCTCAGACATTTCAGAGAGGATCTACCCACAAGAAGTGGAACTGGGATCTTCCCAGGGTGACTGTATGATACCTGGCAATGATTCAGAGGAGCCTTTAACTGCACACATGTCCAGGAAAACTGCTATTTCTCAGTTTGAAGGCAAAGCCTTGGGCCTGGACAAAGCCATCCTTCATAGTATCGACTGCTGTGGTAAGCATTACATTTGTACAAGGCTGTAAAATACACTTCAGGGTGGATTTATGTTAACTCCTCTATTTCACCATAGAAAGATGTGTCCTTTTCTTATCTTGGGAAGAGCTACACTGTTTCTTATGCTTGCATCTTTGTTGATGTTTCTCGAGCTACACTTTTTGTATCTCCAAGGAATAGCAAAAGAATTTTAAAAGCAGATATCAGTTTCTATCTGGTTTGACTTGCACTGAATTAATTGTAATACAAATACAGGCCATATCAACTTTAAAAAACAGATATATTTCTATATATCCATTAATTCCAGCATCTGATGATACAAAAAAGAAGATGTACAGCTCCATCTTAGTAGTAGGAGGAGGCCTTATGTTTCATAAAGCTCAAGAGTTCCTTCAACACAGAATTCTCAACAAAATGCCACCTTCTTTCAGAAGAGTCGTTGAAAATGTTGAAGTCATCACAAGGCCTAAGGTAACGTAACTGAGAGCTAAGTGATCAGTAAACTATGATTGGTTGAAATATTTGAAAGATTAAAAGAAAAAAAATTTTTCAAAATCCCAAAGCAGTTGAATATCTGAGATTTAAGGGAGCTTTCATCTTACAGCACTGGCCAGCTACAGGCATAGCATGTGGATTACTGGTACAGATCACTGAAGTGTTTATTAGCTAAAGGCCCTATTCTTAAAGAAGCAGCTAATACTGGCCCATGAAGGTAGCCTGTCTCCTCAGCAAGAAATTGTGATTTTTNCAATTTTCACTTGGCAAAAATCAGGCAAAACTTTTAAATACTTCTGTCTATTTCAGAGCCTCCGTTACTGAAGGCAAGGTTTTCATGACATGTTTAGAAAGTATCTTAAAACAAAAATTGACTTCTCAAAGCATCTTGAATATCAATTAAATATTTTTATCTCACTATTTTTTCCTGGATAATACTGAAAAAATTTTCTCTTCCCCTGCCCTGCCGGATTCTAACTGGAAAAAATAGGATACAACTTTGGAGAACTATGCAAAATTAGAGTGGTGACTGTGTGCAATCTGTGTTTTGAATTTAGGATATGGATCCACGTTTAATTGCATGGAAGGGAGGTGCAGTTTTGGCCTGCCTGGACACGACTCAGGAGCTGTGGATATACCAGAGGGAATGGCAGCGTTTTGGGGTCAGGATGTTACGGGAACGAGCTGCGTTTGTGTGGTGATGGAGGTGGTTACAGAGGAACCTGTAGGAACTCCACTGAAGATTCCTTTCCCCAAATGCCCTTTTTTTCCAGTGCACATGAATTGATCTTCTGCTGATATGTATTTTTTGTATTTTATTAATATTAACTTCAACTGAGGTTTTTCTGGAAGTGTTGTAAATAAACAAAAATCTAGTTTGAATGCCCTTGACTTCAGCTACCCTTCATCTTTCAGATTGTATGCATTGAATTCTGCATACAGAGTATCACTGTCATCTCCAGAGTAACTATATTTATATTATACAGGTTATGTGTATTAAAATTGAACAATGTAGGAACTTAAGGTATAAAATATGATGTGACAAGTGTTAAGCCAAGATTCATTCCAGAAACATGTACACAGGAGCAACAGCTGAAGAGTGCAGCTGTGGGTTTAATGTAATATTCTGATTCCTACTCTAATGTTACCAGGAGATGAAGTTGTTATATAAGTGATCATTAGAGTAAAAGTGAAATGAAGAACTAAAACTACAGTCACTGTTGGTGTTTTACTCATGTAATAAATTATTTTACTCAGTGGAAAGACAAGAATTTGGAAGTGGAGTATTTTTTTTCTTGCCCTGTACTTATCATCAAAACCTCTTGCTAGCTTTTCATTATCCATTGTAGAGTCCACTTTTTTCTCTGTTATACAAAAACCAATACAATACACCCAAAAGACCTAGCTGCAATTTTATACAGCCAGCACATTTTCCAGTTTCATTCCATCCGAGGGCAGCAAGGCTGCCTCAACCACCTTGCAACAATTTGCTAACCTGGTTTGGTTGGGCAGCTGCCTTCAAAAGCACAGGACTGATTTGAACTGAAATATTGAAGCTGGAGCTTCCTGAACAAACTTGAGAGTGTTCCTATTGCAGTAATACCTAAAAGAGAGTCTCTTTTATATGACCTTATCTAAAATGATGCTTGCAGCAAAACTTAACAGAATACAAAAGCTCAAGAGGGTGAGAACTCTTACCTCAGTCTGAGATGGCACGAGCTGCCACAGCAGTGAGACAGGCGTAAGGAGAGCAGCAAGGGGAAAACACTCAAATCCTCCAACTGCATTGATAGTGAGGAGCTCTAAAAGAGAAAAAAAATCACCTTGAAACAAGTCTGTCAAAGCTATCTTCAGTTACCATAATAGTAGTTATCAATATATGGTATTAATGGATTCATTTGCGTGTATTTTAATAGACTAGAGAAAACGCACACAGAATTATTGAAGTTATGATTTCCAATGTCCATACATAGAAAGTGTGCTAAAAAGCAATGCAAAATGATTATAATCATCACCATTGGAGTTGTTGACTAATTTACTTAATGTTCTTCCCTACTTTGAAAGAAACAAGGCATGTCAGTCTGAATCTGCTCCCTACCACTTCCTTCCATTTACTGGAATGTACCTCCCCCCGCAACCTGATGTCTCATCAGTCAGTCATCATCTCATCTCCTCTCTTCCTTTTTGTTTAGAGTTTTACCCTGAGCAAGAGCTACAAAGTAACTGATTCCTGAAGTGCAGCATTACTGTAATAAGCATAAAACTTAAAAAAGGTGAAAGGCGAAATTTGCCAAGGCCAGTATACATAAAGTCACCTAAGACTGAAATCATCTGCATTTTAACAGAATTCTAACATTCAAATATCTGTATAATGAAAATATTTATTTTTCCCACACTTTTGCAAACATACAGGGGAAAATCTGCTAAACATACATGATAAATAATGCAGCAGAAAACAGTGAGTAGTTTCGGTTTAGTTTGCAGTGAACACTGACTCGAGAATGATAAATATTCAACTATCCATGCATTAAAAAATAGCAAATTCACCTGCACAAAATTCTCAAAATTTCTATTTAAAGGCCATGTATGATTCAGTTGGTAACAGAGGGATAAGAGAGCATCACCAATTTCTAGTCAGCAAACCCATGAAATACTGGACACCTGCAGGAGCCCTTACACTGAAGTGAAAAACTCTATTTTTTCACATTCAAAACAATGAACACAATTAGAATTTTGTGCTCTACACCTACCCCTACTTAACTGCTGAAATTACTCTGTTACTTCATGAAACTTCTATACTCTTACACATATTTAATACATATTTTTATAGATTTTTTTATTTGCTTACTGAATAACAGCATTGAAAGTGTACAAAATTATTTCAACACTGCAAACACACATCAGTTTGGTTTCAAGCATTCTTAATCACTGCAAAGATTAAAGACCACTTATATCAAGTACACATTTACTCATAGTTCCACAGGGAACAATTACTCTTTTCCATTAATGAAGAATTATTCAGAAGTTTGGAGTGTGATGCTTGAGTGTGAATAACCAGCCACCCAGAGACTGTCCATTATCTTCTTATCTGATTAAGAACAAAAACATTATCAAGTAATTAAGCTAGAAAATTATTAATCATTCAATACATTCTGAGAAGAATGATAAGGAAAGACTTGGGAAAAAACCCAGCATCTACAAGCAATATCAAAGATATTGCAGCAGAGACCACTGTCCTTAGGTGATGTCAGGAAAAAGTACAAGATCTCACAATTATCTTGGTTTGTCTTCATTATATCAGCTTTGTTCTACCATGAGCATTCTGAAAGGGAAAACAAGACTCCTGGGTTCATCCTCCAGGAGTGGCTCTGACTTCACACAGTACCAATCCCTGGCCATTTCTCAAGGAATTTTATGAGATACTCTCACCACCAAGTTTTAATGCAGTTTAGTCTACAATGAACTAGCCCTACATTAGCATACACTGAAGATATTCAGAGGACAAAGCCGACAGAGAAGTTATCTGAGTTATATTGTGGAATTATTAGTTTATTATTAGCCCCCAGAGGGCTAGTGTTGAGAATTATGGTTGAACACACACTTATCAGTGATACAACCAAACCCGAAAGTCGTCAGTGCTGAGGTAATGAATCAGTCAACACAGACAGGCCCGGCGGGAGAGCGTTTGCTGCTCTCACTTCCAGACCAAGGCGTTCTCCTGGAAACACACATTGCACAGGTAAGGATCTCAGTTAAAGCCTTGAACTGCAAGTTCCAGCTCAACTTTCCCAGCACTGCGCCCAGCGCTCGTACATACACCGACACCTCCCGTCAGTGCCGGGGACGGAGCGAGGCGCGGGCACGGCGGGCACGGCTCGGAGCGCGGAACGGGGCATGGAGAGGGGCACGGAGCGGGGACACCTGGGGTTTTATCTGCAGCCGCGTTGCAGCTCCCAGCGCTCCCACTGGAAAGTGAAGCGTTTTAGCAGCCGGGGGTGGGGGAGATATTTTTTCCGCCCCGCTAAGAGCGGGGTGAAAAAGTTGGAGCGCTCCCGGGAAGGACCTGGGGGGGGATCGCCTCAGCACGGGACTCGGTTTGCTCCGCTCCCCGGAGTTCCGCGGACAAGCTGGTAGCCCTGTCCCTGGGGACCCGGCAGCCCTCTCCTGGCGGAGCTGGCAGCCCTGTCCCGGGGGACCCGGCAGCCCTCTCCTGGCGGAGCTGGCAGCCCTGTCCCGGCGCGGTGCGGGAGCTG
>WEIT01026800.1:53209-123512 GCA_013389985.1 Dryoscopus gambensis
GGGACCGGGACAGACCCATCTCCCTCCTGTTGGGGCGGCCGGGCGGGAGTGGCCCCGGTCCCGGTCCGGTTCAGGAGCCGCAGCAGGAGCCGCCAGAGAGGGGTCGCGGGCAGCCCCGGACCCTCTGGAGCTCACAGACGCGCTTGTGCGCAGAGGAGGAAGCGGCGAGGTAAGTCGGCTTGAACACTTTCAGCCCTGCAAATGAAACTCACCACAAAGTTTCTAAAAGTGAATGAACTTTCCCTCTAGCAGGACTAAATGGAAAGTTAATCCAAAACATTCCCGCAGCAGACAAATTTAAACCCTATTACACAGCCTGCAGCAGGGAAAAACAAACAAACAAACAAGCAAAAAGCAAGACCTGCTGTAACCTGAGGAGCTCTTCCTCCTGTGCTCTACATATTCAGGCCTGACAGGATTTGGTCGAGACGTGAAGGGTTAATGTCCTGACAAAGCCCCATTACTCTGCTACATTATGTTTTTCCATGCTGTGGACATCTCTGGGAGAGAGAGGGTCATGTTTTACATCTGCCAGAGAGGATGTTCTTGTTTCACCTCTGTCAGTAGGACAGGGAGTAATGTTTTAGGCACAGTGGCCATCTCCTTTTTGTTTCAGAATCAGTTTAGAAGAACTGGAATAGGATAGTGCTCATGCAGAGGCACCACATAAAGAGAAGGGAATGTGAATGTGAAAGTGCCAATGTGAATCAATATGGCAAAAAGAATTGTGCGTTGAAACTAGTGTTTTAGTCCATTGAAACTAGTGGTTTAATCCATTCAATCAAAGATGTGTGCTGGATTTATATTAAGTCAGAATTACTTGGTTTTTGACCTCTGCACTTCAGAACTCAAAAGCACCAAGGTTTGTGAATCATCTACACACTGACTGTCAAAGTCACTTGAATGTTATGGCCAGGACATTGCTGACTGACTTCACTCCCAACTCTCTTTGCAAGATAAAAATTCTCTCAAATGTTACTCTGCCAGTCCTGTTCCATTTGAAGTAAAACAACAGCAACAAGTGAAGAAAACTATGAATAACATCCAGCTATAAATCTGAAACACGTATGGTGGAGAAGATTTAAAATATACTACTAATGTTACTTGAAAGGAACATTAGGTTTAGCTTTCTTGGTTGGCAGTTCAGCCTTCTAGCCCAGACAGTGGGTGCCCTATCTTGGGTCTGTTTTCACTTATGACCCCAGATCAACGCCAGAAGAGCTGCAATAGTAGGTACCCAAGGATTCCATCATTCTGATGCTCTGCTCAGAAGTGTGTTACAATGATGCAAGGAGCCCCAGACACCTGGTTTCAGAATTCCATTGCCCACTTCTAGCTTACCAGTGTATGATTATCTGTGTCGTTATATTGTAGCAACAGAACTTTCCTGCTGTGATGCTCCTGCTCTCCTCAGTCTTGTACAACCTCCAGCCCTGGGCACTGCTGAATAGTAACTTTGGTAAATAAAAACTTTTCTAAAACAAGCTCCACATTTTGAAGCTCTACTGCAGTACAGGGAATGTATTTTATGTTGCTGCCATATGCATTTCTGCAAGTCTGCTCACTGATTCCTGAGAAACATTTTACTACACATTCATAACAAGGTAATGATATAGGAGAACCCAGGTAAAGACACACAGTAATATTCAGTAAGGCCCAAAAGGTTTTTTTTTTTTTTTTGTTGGTAGTGAGTACAGAGCATCCCAGTAGAACCACACTGTATAAACCTCCTTATTTCTACCTATTTCCTTTTGACAGAGCCACTGCAACATTTAAAAGAGTTGGCCATAAAACTATAGTTCCCTACTGAGACAGAGTATCTTTCCCCAATTATTAGGTCCAGGCCCATATCCAAGCCCATCAGCAATCTGCTGCTCCTGGATCAATAAAGTCCTGTGGCCCACCAGATCTGCAGGTTAAACATAGCTGCTGCAGAACTGTAGCCCTCTTCATCACAATCAAAACAAGTAAAAACTTCTCTACCTTTACATCCTCCTCTGCTGCATCACAAAAAGCTGATAAACCTTCTTCAAGAAAGAATCCTTTAACAGACTCCACCTGCAAAAAAAACTGACTTGTCCCCGTCTTCAGCTCGGAACAACTTTGAATTAGCCATGTGAGGAGAATCAGCTGTGTGTACTTTAGGCTCAGACATATCCCCCAGCATTTTTTTTTTTTTTTTTTTTTTTTTTTTTTTACAGAACAAATTGTTCCCCATGGCTGGTTGTTCATTCAGAAGTTTTGGGGTTTGTACAGCCCCAGACAAGTTTATTACAAGTTTTCCTAAGAGAAGTCAGAGAGTTTTGCTTCTTCCCATCTGTTCCCCAAGAGTAAAGAAACATACTTTTGCAAAAGTGATTGTACATAAAATTGTATAAAACTATAATGGTATGTGGAAGATTTTTAACATTTAGCAGCAATTTATACCTAATTTTCTAACGGACTATTCAACGTATTTCAGGAGAATGCTTGCTTATCTCTTTCAGCTGGGCAGTGCTGAAAGAGATAAGTGTCATGGGCTCTGGATAAGTTGCTGTGTCTAGAATCCATGACAACAGCTTAGACAGAAGCCATGGGCCAGGGAGAAATAATATTTACAGTCCAAGAACACCCCATTTCACTAATTGTTTAGACCAAAAGGAGTGATTTCAAGGGCAGAGAGCAGGAGAAACCCTTCAGACTGGCCAGCAGGATCAGTACCTGTGACACACAGGCTGTGAAAATCCGGCACTGAGTCCCTGTACCTGAACGAGGGCAACACAGAGCTAAACCTGTGGTACTTCCAAGGCTCACAGGCTTCCCTGGAGATAAAAAAGTTGCCTTTCCTACTCAGCCTAAGGATCTGGTGGTGTTAGAATGTAACTGTACTAGCAAGGTAGAAAGGCACAGATGAACAGATTTTGCCTTCCCTATGTTAGGAGACACACCTCCAAATCCAGCAATTTTCACCTTAGGGATAGCTGGAAATGAGTTTGTTACACGTTTGTTTTGTGGAGACATTGTCAGGCAGAATATGCAGTGAGCACACAGAATTTCCATTGTGAATTGCCTTGTGTGATATCGCTGTCACAAGCTTACAGAGAAGTTTTTGAAGTCATTTTCCTTAAATTCTTGCCTATTAGAAGTGGATAAAGAGAGACTACAAGGAATGCAAAAGTTTTCACGCCTCATGGGTTTGGCAAATACTTGAAAATGTTCATCATCTCAGGAACCAGAATCAAATCAAAATCAGACTACATATAATATAGGATAGTACATTAGACTGCTGCATAGACTGCATGAAAGAACAATAAGACAGCAAATATTTACTGGTTTAGTGGCATTGTTGTTAACTTTTTGGGTGGTGAAAATGGGTAAAGTATACCTGTGTCACCTGAAAAGCACTGACATTTTAGAGTTAGTAATGCCTACATCTTAATTAGTATCTTTGGGTTTTTTTCTAGGGTAAACCACTGGATTTTTGTCAGAAATTCTGCAAGAGTGAATAACTATCAGTAAAGATGTCATATTTAATGAAAAGATTTAAATGTCATGGTCCTGTGATGTACAAAGTAGCGGGAAGCCTGTTTAAAGCACACACATTAAAGAACATGTTAGGCATCAATGAAAAACAATTCAAAATTTCACGTTCATCATCTCAACTGAGCTCCGGAAAGGCAGATTCTTATAATTACATCATTATAGGAGCCGGATCAGCAGGCTGTGTATTGGCAAACAGGCTGACAGAAGACCCTCAAAGCACTGTGCTGCTTTTGGAAGCAGGCCCTAAAGATACCCTGCTAGGCAGTAAAAGACTGATGTGGAAGATTCACATGCCTGCTGCCTTAACATACAACCTCTGTGACGAGAAATACAACTGGTACTACCACACCACAGCCCAGAGGCACCTGGATAACCGAGTCTTGTACTGGCCCCGGGGCAGGGTGTGGGGGGGCTCCTCCTCCCTCAATGCCATGGTCTACATCCGAGGGCACGCCGAGGATTACAACCGCTGGAGCAGGGAGGGGGCTCTGGGCTGGGACTATGAGCATTGCCTGCCCTATTTTAAGAAGGCGCAGACACACGAACTGGGGCCGGATCAGTACAGGGGTGGGAATGGCCCCCTGCATGTGTCAAGAGGGAAAACGAACCATCCTCTTCACCAAGCATTCCTGGAGGCGGCCCAGCAAGCTGGGTATCCCTTCACAGATGATATGAATGGCTATCAGCAAGAAGGCTTTGGCTGGATGGACATGACTATACACCAAGGTAAATCATAAGGGGGTCCTTAAGCAATTTCTATTTCTGACCCAGAAATAATTTTGAGAGATGGACGTATTATCTGCGCTGAATGCCATTTGAGTGTTTAGGTTACTAGACAGCTATGGCACTCTGTATTTACACCCTATCCATTTCACAGTGTACTGTGTATTTCATTGCAAGTTGCATTGGCAGGCAAGTCCTGATTCACGGTTAATCTATGTCATCGTGAAATTTGTTGTGCTAAAACAAAATCTTTAATTATTATATCAAATCACATTTGCTTTGAACTCTATAAACTCTATGAAGACTCTCCATCTGTAAGTATCCTGGTGATTATTGGCCAAAATCTGAAGAATATTGAGCATGACTATTTTGATGTTTAATGTAAATATACATTGTAGGTCAAAGATGGAGCACAGCTAGTGCTTATCTTCGCCCAGCCATATCACGCCCAAATTTCTCAGTTGCAGAGAAGACACTTGTAACAAAAATCTTGTTTCAAGGAACAAAATGCATTGGTGTTGAGTATCTGAAAAATGGGCAAAGGAAAAAGG
The DNA here is from genome assembly GCA_013389985.1 of Dryoscopus gambensis. Taxonomy (NCBI): domain Eukaryota; kingdom Metazoa; phylum Chordata; class Aves; order Passeriformes; family Malaconotidae; genus Dryoscopus; species Dryoscopus gambensis. The sequence goes on from WEIT01026800.1 coordinate 58,006, forward strand.
TAAGAGATTTTCAATTTACAGTATGAAAAGTATGAATCAAAGCTAAATTATATTTTTTTAAAAAGAATCTATTAAAAATGACACCTTACTATGCAAAATGTCCTTTTTTCAGAGGTTTTGTTGTTTCTTCCATTAGATGATTCCTTGTGAGTTATTTTACAGTAGATGTTATTCCAGTTGTATTGATTTAGAGATTAACTTCACCAATTTATTTCCATCTCCCAGTGCTGAGGGGACAAGCCATAACTTGATGGTACTCAGTGTTGTGTAAGATGTCTGACTGGAACTATGGTGCAAACATGCCCTGTCCCAGCACACTGACCAGTGTGCTGCAATGGTGACGTGTCTGAGAAACAATTCTGAAAATGCTGATCTGGCATAAGAAAATTTGCAAAAGCCAGACTAGGAAATCTGAATGGCTCAAGGGATAAATGACAAATTTTGCCTTATGGTTGGCTGTGGAATGAATATTTTTCGGTTTCAGTCCAGCTCCCACTGAAAATGTCACTATGTGGAAGGAAGCTTGAATTGTCCCTACAACTGAAGTCTGTGGATAATCAGTTCATTTTATGCCTCTTTCAATTCATTGACTTCTGCAAGACCCAAATCATCCTCACTTTCCTTAAGAGCTCATTATGGAGTATGTAGCTAAGATGCTGCCTAAAAGGGGTTTGTCTGCTAATAACCTAAGATACTCACTCACAAATTATTAAAAAACAATTACAAACTGTAATAATAATATCCTAAAGAGAGTACAGTAAACATGTTGGTGGTTTGAGCTCAGTAAGTCTTACAAGACTCAGAAGACAAGTGTTCTGTGACTGAGCACCTGCTAAAAGCTAAAATGTGGTGTAAATAATCTGTTCTTTCATTTTCTAAAGCACAGAACAAATCTGCTGCTTTCTAAGTGGATTGCAAATGATAATCATATTAACAATATAAAAAAAAGTTGCAGAACATTTAACCGATTTCATAAGCTATCAAATTTCTGTGAAAACAGTACCTCTAATTGCTGTTCTTGTGCAATTATCAAAACCAGTTCTGTTGAAGAAAGTCTTGGAAACCTAATTACACATGATCAAAGACTTTCTGAATATTGGACAATTTAATTGCAAAATTCTTCAATTGTTATGAATTTTCATACACATTAATACATGTATGAATTCCACGTAGTGATTTATATATATTTATATCATTTATTGTTATTGTTCAAAGTATTTCCCTTCCTTTTTTCCTCCCTGCCAGCATCAAAACTGCAGCATTAGTCTGCTTTTACTTTCTGGAAAATTTTATATCTCTCAGGATGGAAGAGCTAATAATTTTATTGCATTAGGAACATCAAGATGAAGCACTTGACTACATTAAAGTGTTTTTGTTTTTACAGTCTATTTTAGATAGAATCTCTTTTACGTCAGTCATCAGCAGAGTGAAAAGATCACCAAAGCCTGATTCAAAAGTGATTCAAACCCTATTCACCAGCCAGTGACTTGTTATTTCTGTAACACTGAAGTCCTAGAGATCTCCCAGGACCCCAAAAGCCCTCTGACAAAAGTAGGGAAGGTAGACTGAACATTCCTGGAGTTTTAAAGTTCAGAATCAAGCCAAAAAGTATATTTTAAAGGGTGAAAATGTTTTAATGTGTTATAGACTAACCCATAAAAAATGTATCAAAGTCACTTTTTCCTCTTAGCCTGTTAGGTGTAACTTTATGAAAGACTCTGTGTGGGCTAGGAATAACTACACTGCTGATTTTGCAATGAGTTCAGATTGAGCAAGTATCATTTGAATGCTACTCTGAACAAACTGGTACCAGTTCTGTGTGTACCATAGAAAATGTAAATGGGTAATGTTTGTGTAACATGCAAAATACAGCTCTAAGTGCTGATTCAACTGGCACTGATAGGGTCTTTGATATGATATGATATTAGTCTTAACAGACTAATGATTGCCTAGAGCAAGACAATAACAAACAAAAAATATAACACTGGCCATTTATTGGTCATATCAGATATATAGTCTGAAAATATTTTTTATTATTATTACACGTTGATGTTACTGTAGCAACAATCTCATTTGTCATCATTCTGTATAGCTGAGGTGTCATTCAAAAAGGACAGGATTACAATTTAATATGCATTCCATGCTAATCTGTTAAAACTCTGAGCCAAAGGCAGAGGAATAATTTAGCAGCCTGTATCATGAACCAGCTCAGGGCTCAGACCAAACCATTTGATGAAAAGACTGTCAGCAAAACAGAATTCAATGTATGCTTGCAGTCAGTTTTAGCAGTAATGCTTTAGTGAGTGGGGGGCTTTTGAGGGCTACCACAAGCTAAGACACCAAACTTTAGTCTTAGCTGAAATTAAAAAAAATAAGCTTTTGAGAGTTTTCGAGCTACCATGTCTGTGAATTCAAAATCTTCCTTAGGAGTTTCAGTTTTAATTTATAAAGGGTTATTGAAAATGGCAGAGAGGCTTAGCTGCCTGATCTGAGTGTCACAGGTACTATTCCCCTGGCAAGTAGGACAGGAGTTTGTGTGCAGCCATGGTATTGGCTGGGCTGAATGTTTCTGTGCCATACAGTTTGAATGGATTGCTAAGATCCAGGAATGATCAAAGTAAAAGCTTGATTATTTCTCTCTGTGGAAAATTCTGACAAGACAGGAATACATTTAAAGGAGGAAAATGTGAGGGAGGGGTGTCTAATCTGGATCAGAACAGCATATCCAAAAAAAAGCCCTTGACATTGCTTGCATTCAGCTCAGGCTTCATAATCTTAGGGCTTTTGTGCTCATTTCCTTTTAGGTTTTCGCCAATAAGGAAGTTATTTTAAGTGGAGGGGCCATAAATTCTCCCCAGCTGCTTATGTTGTCTGGAATTGGAAATGCAGATGATCTAAAAAAACTGGGGATCCCTGTTGTTTGCCATCTTCCGGGTAATTTTTTTTTCTTTCTTCTAACCTTTCATCTTCCTATGGATGCAACTGAACAACCATTAAATTAAATGAATCGTGAAATTGAGTTTTCTGTATGTCAAGTTGTGTAGACTGAAACACGTGTTGAAACATGTTTGTAACAAGCCGGTGGAAAGATGCATTGATTTTATACAAATCAGTGGAAACATGCATTGATTTTAGAGCTGAGCAGCAAACTCCTACACTTTCTTCACTACATTTGACAGTGAAAAATGCCTTTCTGAAGGGGTATTTTTATCGTTAAGCAGCACACTTGCCATTAAGAGTTTTGAATTAGTTTTGATCCACAACAGATTGTATAAACTCCCACTGTGATAAATATTCAAGTATAGAAGAAAAAACATGAACTTTCCCTTAAAGCTGAAAAAGTTAACTCAGTATTTGGAAGTCATATCTGGCAATTTTAGGCCAAGTGATATATCTGCCATTTAACTTTCTATTTTCATTCTAGTTACGCTATGTTTATATAAAACCTTATTCTGACATGAGCAAAAGGCTGATGTGACTCATGGCCTTGGTCTTAGTAATCACTGCCCTTGTAAGAGGTTGATTTTGTTCCCACTTAAGCTGTTCTCTGCTTGAAACAGGGTGGGCAATTGTTCTGTGTGAAATAACTTTTTTTTTTCCTCTCACTTTCTTCTCCCTCCATCCCTTTCTATCCCCTGCAGGAGTAGGCCAGAACCTTCAAGATCATTTAGAAGTTTATGTCCAGCATAAGTGCACCAAACCTATTACTCTATACAGTGCACAAAAGCCACTCAGCATGGTGAGGATTGGTCTTGAATGGCTTTGGAAATTTACAGGTAGGAAGCAAAGTATGCAATCATTCTACCACTGATTTAGAATTATGACAGCCTTTTATCCATGAATTTTATAATCTAGCAGCCTTGATACATAATATTTTTCATGCTCTGGGAAATAACTGGAACTTGCAAGTGGATTTGAACTATTTTTTTCTTCCGAATCAGAATATTTTAAAGTTTTTATGTCTTAGGTAATGAGGGAGGTTATTATACACCACTTTTAACATTCCTATATCTCATGTGAAGAAAAATTCTACATTTAAAAACCAGTGCTACCGAGAAAAGCTATTGCAAAAAAAAGGAGAAAATATTCTATTTTAAATCAATGGGATGTCAATAAAAACATATTGTTGAACTGAAATAAGTTTTCTGTATAATTGTCTCAAAAGAATTTGTTTGTTTCTCTGATCAGAATCCTTTAGGCCTGCAAGTAAATCTGAGCTGACTTTCCTTACAATGACACGTGCATTTTACAGTACCTCAGTCATAAGTTGTACCTTAAAAAGAATCTGGAAATTTAATCCTTAATGTCAGTTAAATAGCTTGGGCAAAGTGGAGCTCTACATCACTTGCTGAGTTATGTTATTATTTGGCAACTTAATCTGGGTATATGTGGCTTTTTACCATGCAAGTAAATATTGAGGGCTAACTTACAGATTTAAACAGAAGTGAAAACAACAGAAGACACATTGCAGACTTTTCATCTTTCCCTTCAGGGTAGGCACAGTGGATGGCTCTGCCTATTCCATGTGACTGATGGGACAACTGGGGTGCAGGTCACGGAGCGTGCAGGGCAGTAATGTCAGGGTGTATTCGCTTTCCGGGTTTTTCCCTGGCCGAGCTCACAAGGCAGAGGCAGCGCAGCCACGTCTCCAATGCGTCCTCGCCGCTCAGCAGGCAGCAGAGGAAACGCAGGGGAGAATCTCAGAGCCGGGTGGGAAAATGCGCTTTTATCCCTCTTCGGTGGCTCGGCCAGGTAGCCTGATTTTAAGGCAAAAGCGTTCCCCAAGAGCAAAGGAGGCGGGAGGATACAGTCCAAGAAGCTTCTAATCCAACGCAGTCAGGACTTACACAGGCGGATTCACCAACTAAACTGGCCGAATTCTCGAGCTGGACTGACCCTGAGATGGGCGTGCAATCTCTTTTTCAAGGGAGCGGTAACAGAACGGGAACCAATGAGGGACAGGGAAAGGGGAGGACACAACTGGGATACAATCCAATGAGGGAGTTTGGGGGGCGGAGTTGTAACACAGAACAAATGCAGAACCGAACTTAACAGAACTTTCCAGACTAAGGGGAAGAACAATCTTCAGGGTGCTACCCAGCGGGCTGTGGCTTATGATCAGGCTAAGCCACTCCCACATGGGTGTGCAGCCAGTTCCCTCCTCACCTGTTAGGATTTAAATCTGCTTCTGGAGTCAGACCCTGCCCTGCCACTTACTGTGAGAAAACTGTAACATCCCATTCTCAGATCAGCAGGATTTCCAAAGCTATGCATATTTACATTTATCTAGGAATTAAAAAGTAGATGAGGGTGATGCACATCACTTAAATACAAGCCTTTCATAATGGATTTGCATTCCTTGCAGTTGACCCTGTACATATAAATTATTCATAGTAGTGCAACTAAGGGTTAAAAAGAACTGGATTTGTTGCTCTTCTGAGGTCTTTTAATGGCATCTTCTCTCTCCTTTACACCATGTAGGTGAGGGAGCCACTGCCCACTTAGAATCTGGTGGTTTTATCCGAAGTGAACCAGGGGTTCCTCACCCCGACATTCAGTTCCACTTTCTTCCTTCTCAGGTGATTGACCATGGTCGGGTTGCTTCCACCATGGAAGCTTACCAGGTGAGTTGAAGAGAATGTTCCAGTAATGTTTTGTAGCCATTAGCAAGGAGGTTTATGCTGCATTATAAATGTTGATAATTTGGCTATATACTGAAAAATACTTTGTTCAGTATAAGATGAAAGAGATTGCTTAACCTCCTTCATTGGTGAAAAAACACAAGCTTGTTAATTGATATTGCCACCAGACTTGTTAGTTTTTATCTCTGGGAAAATAGGCAAGTATTGAATCAAGTGTTCACTCTGCCGAAGTGCGCTGGTGCTGTGGGTTAGGACACAATTTTGCCAGGGGCTGTTCAAAACTAAAACAAGGTGGTCCCTGTTCCACTGCAGCTTGGACAAAGGTTTAAGTGAAAATGTATAAAACCACTCATATATTCACAGGCACAAATCCAAGCCCCGTTTTAGACTATCATCTTGATCCAAAAGCCTGGGCTAATTCTGGGGAACTGTCACTGAATATACATGTTTCTCCTTGTTAATCTGTTTTCTTCAGAGATGGTAATAATTTGGTCCAGTTGCTGATTGTATTAGAATGCTCTGATACTACTAAATTGGAATGGTTGTATTTTAAATGAAAAGAACAGCTGTGAGTTGATGTGACAGACATTTTTCCTTCCTGTTATGGAATTTCATATTTACAAGAGAAATTATATAAAATGGAAAAATGTTCAACAGTATTTTCCACTATCTCCAGTTAATGTTTACTTTTGCTGAATTTGTAAAGTCTGTCTAAATTGCAAAAAACCAAAAAAAAACCCCAAAAACCTGAATTTGGAAGTAGATCTGGTGGGATTGTGTCATGAATGCAGTGTGGGTGTTGCAGGTCCACGTGGGACCCATGAGGAGCACAAGTGTGGGCTGGCTGAAGCTGAAGAGTTCAGACCCAAACGACCACCCCATCATCGAGCCCAATTACCTGTCCACAGGTGAACGCAGCCTCTCCTTGCTCTGATGTCAACTTACTTCCCACCTGTTTCAGTAGCTGATTTTTGTACCTACCCAACACCACTTCAGAAGTGCTGAATATTTCTTATTTATAAAAGTCAACTAGTATCAAAAAAGGCAACTGTGCAAAGCACTGTGTAAACTAAAATGAATTCCATGTTGGGCATAAACTCAGAATTCTCAGTATCTGCTGTGTCTTGCTGTTCATGTCATTCCCTCCTCTGCTTGTGAAGGAATGAATCACTTTTGCTTCTTTGTGCTGAGACTATTTTTCTTTTCCTAGACAGTGGGTACAGCAGGATAAAGTGCAGTTCCTCATAGTTCACCTCTTCCCTTTTGGGGTTGTGCAATAAAAGTGACAGTTTTGTTCACAGTGAATGTAAATATCTGTGGCTTTGAAAAATATTCTGCTTTATTATGGCTTTCAGCAAAAAGTGAGAGACTTTCCTTCCAGTCTTTTTTCTTCAGTGCTGCTTTTTTCTGTTTTGCATTCTGTATGTATTGGTAAATTAAACATGTACTTACAATTTTCTTATTTTCTCTCTACACAGAAAGAGATATTTGGGAATTTCGCCAGTGTGTCAAGTTGACCAGAGAGATCTTTGCTCAGAAAGCTTTTGAAAAATTTCGTGGGCCTGAAATTCAACCAGGAGATCATGTTCAGTCTGACAAAGAAATAGATGCTTTCATAAGGCAGAAGGTTGATAGTGCTTATCATCCTTCCTGCACATGTAAAATGGGTCAGCCTTCAGACAGCACTGCTGTAGTTGATCCCCAAACAAAAGTAATTGGTGTTGAAAACTTGAGAGTAGTTGATGCTTCAATAATGCCCAGTGTTATCACTGGAAATTTGAATGCCCCAACTATCATGATAGCAGAGAAAGCTGCAGACATAATTAAGGGCCTCCCATCACTTCAGGAGAAAAATGTTCCTGTATATAAGCCCAAGACCTTGGAAACGCAGAGATAAATAAATATCCTCATTCTTTCATATTGAATTAATTAATTAAATTAATTAAATTAATTAATAATTAATTCAATTCAATTGACACTAATTATTTGGTATTTAGGCTTTCATCAGCATGTTGGTATCTCATACTGAACATGCCAACATGATAAATATCATGCAAAACAACATATCCTATTAAAATAACTATTAATTTGAATAATTTTTTTTGGTATTAGACTACCTACTGGTTTTTTAATCAGCGGGTTTAAGTTGCATATCTTAGAATCATAGAATATATTGAGTTTGAAGGGACCAATAAGGATCACTGAGTCCAACTTCTGGCCCCATTCAAGACACTCCAAGAATCACAAATTTAGTTAAATATAACCTTTTGTGGTAAATTCAAATCTTCCATTGAAGAGAAGCTGTTTCTAAACGACAAGACATAAGCCAGAAATTCCATGCAATTGCACAAGGAATGGAAGAGATTAATGTGTGCTACTTTGAAAATGATTATGGTATCCCTTGTTATCTGAAGAATTTTAACTGCTATGAGAATGCTACCCAGGATAACAGCAAGTCAGTAATCACCACATCCTGCAAAGGGTGGTCAAGCACTTATGCAGTGTCATATTCACGGGCTGAATCAGTTTGTATCAGAACTCATAGGGAAGGTAGGAACCTGCATGTGCTCAGAGTTTGTCAAATGCGGTTTTTATGAAAGGAATGCGCAGTTTACAAATCCTCACTCAAAGTTAAGTTTCACTAAACTCAGCAGTCTTAAACTGTATAGTATTCAGGGAGAAGACATCCAGTGTATTTATCAGAAACTTATTTTTCTAAGCAATGCAGAACTGGAGTTGATATTTATAAAAATCTACTGGAAAATTAAAATTTCTCTTTGTTTTGTTTTGCTTTTTTTTCACAAGGAGCTTAGTAGAATTCTGCTCACAATTTAAGCTGATTTACTTGCACTACTCTAGCAGTAAGAGATGTGCACTTCCTATAACATCCTTAAAGTGACTGGTCTGTGCTCAGATGCTTGTTTTCCAAAGATATTTCTCAGGAAATATTCTGAACAGTGCCTTGCTCCCACTCAAATTTTATTCAGAAAAAGTGCAGCCAAACTATATTTAAATGAAGTGCTACTCAAAATAACTATATAAGGTCAGATTTGCTTATATGGGAAGAGGTCTTTTTAAATTAGAAAACAAATCTTATTCACTGAAACAATGTTATATTCTAGTTAGGACTTAAATCTTTGCTTTTTTAATCTTCAGATGTGTAAGTTAAGATACTTGATCTTTTATGGCTGTTTTTGGTGTCAAACTAACTTTCAGGTACAAATAAAAAAAAAAAACTGAAGAAACTGAACTCACTAAAAGCAATTGAATTCACTGATTATTTTGTATTTATTAAGTATTCCAAAGTAACTTCTGACTAACCAGATGTCAAATTACAAAGTAAAAGCTTCTGTAGCCTAAGAATCCTCAGGACTTGTGGCAAAGAGAAAATTTTTTTTTCAGAAAATAAAAAGGAACTTTACACCATTTTGACAGACTGTAGAAAAACTTGCTGACTCAGATGTTGGCTGGAGGGACAACTGCAGATGTTTAAGGCAGATACTTGTACCTGGTGCTGCTCTCTGTAAGGCACCGATCAGAAGCCCTGCTGAGGGAAAGGACTCAATTCATTAGAGCATCTGCATAAAGAAAAACAAAACCACTGGAGATGGAGGATGATAGCAGTGAACTCTGCTCCACAAGGAGACAGGTAAACTCTTTCTATGTTTGTGATGCATTCTTTTGAAATGAGGGGAAGAACAAGAATATTTCAAGCCATAGGCGATTGATTAGCTGAGTTAAGGAGACAATTCATCCGGTGCAGCTGTTTGGGAAAAGCATGGACTGTGCATTCTGTGCCTCCTAATGGCAAATCATTCTTCCTCAGCACTTACGCTTGTGAGATTTTTCTTTAAAGGTATTCAGTAAGTTCTAGTGTCCTTTGGAATGCAATAAGGATACTCTAAGTAAAATATACTGGTGAGACTTACCACAGTCCTGAGCAGTTGAGAAGGGAAGCAATTTGGCAAGATGAGATACTGAAGTTCCTGCATTTGCAGATTTACAACGTGGGCTTCCACTCTAGGCATGCAAGATGATAATTGCTATTATGCAACTGCAGAGGATTAACTGGCCACTGGCTTACATAACTTACCACTGAACAGGCACAGACCTCTCCTCTGCTGTTATGTCAAGCTCTAAAAAGAGGAGTAAATAGCAAGGTTAGGTATCCACGTGTCTTATGTTCAGGGAGACATGGCTGCACTGAGCAATCAGATAATCAGGCATTTTTTCTGAAACATCATCTTCTCTTGCAGTTCTAAGCATCCACAGACACCTTGCAGATTTCTCCCCTTCTAAACACTCAAACATTTTCATTGCTGTGAACTGCAGTTGCTTTATTAATTCCAGCCTCACTGCTGAAGAATGTTGAGGCTCCTTCATGAGATTCCTTTGATGCTGTGCTGAAGGGTTTGGTGCTCTGGGGAAATCTTTAGGCAACATCAATTTACCATTAGTTTCTCCTGTGTCGTATCTGGTTGTTGATATTGAATTCCTGTTAAAAATTGTTCTGGCTTCCAGCAGAGTTAAGTCTGCTAAAGGGTACTTAGAACAGGTCCAGGATATTCTAACCTGCCCTGTGGAGCACTGGCAGTCTCAGCTAAAATTAACCATCTTTTATACCTTAAAGGACTGCAGAACACAGAGTTTTACCTATTTAACAAAATAATACAGTGTGATTATTCCCAGATCTACCCAGATATAAATTCCATCAATACACAGAAAATATATTGGTTTGAAACCAGTGAAATGTAAAAGCTGTTTGATGCAAGAATTACTAGACCTGCCAGCATGGCTTGGACCAGCAATGGTGCTGCAAGAGGGAACACCAGCATTGCCATGGAAATGGCTTGCTGCAGATGCTCTAGGCAGTTGGAGGTCTCTGGCTGGGGACAATGAGATTAAGAAAGAAAAGTGACCAAAAACATTCCTTTTGTACGCACATTTCAGTTCAAGCTGCTTTAGTATGAGAAGTGCTTTTAAAAGCAGCAGAAAATAGCAGTATTTGTTAAATTGCATTGTATTTAATTTATGTAAGATTTTGTATACCACAACCTTAAAATTTTTTCAAGTGTCTGCTTTCAGTTGGTCTGCAACTAAATTAGGCAGCTATATGAACACTGGAAAAGTGGGCTAGGAATATGCATTTTCTATAAAATAAGCATACAAAGAGATTTTAACAAATAATAAAAGCATAAATATATTAAATACTTAATATAGCATAGAGCTATAGCATATATAATTTAATATAATTAAATAATAATAAAAGTAATTAGTTTTTAGATTATAGTTCAAATGAAGAGGGAGAACACAAGTATATCTTATTACACTATTATAATTTTCAGTCTTAATTCTTCTGTCATCCAAGCTCCAAAAAAAGACACAGTTCAAATATGTATATATTTCATAGATCTCATTTTTTCAGCGAATTTACTTCACTGTAGAATACTTACCAGTGTTCAATTCTTTACTAGTATTTTCTCTCATTAAATACATATGTAAACAAATTTGGAGTCTCATAAATGATGATTTAATTGTTGAGAGAACTTTTGTACTGAGTAATTACTATGATTGGTAGTATTTTAAGGGTGCCAATTACCATGTAATTATGCATACATTTATAACTTCTTATCACATATTTCTGTAGTAACACCGAACAGGTATTCTTTTAATCTATATATATGCTCTCCCTTAAACCAATGACTGCATAGAACATGGTCTGTAACTAAATTTCCTTCATGGTTTATTTTTGCTAACAGTTCTCTCATGAAGTTGCTTATCTTCTTTAAAGAGTCTCTCATCAGACTGTTAAAGGGGGAGCACAAACAGCATGAAAATACAGTGAGGTCTGCATATTGTTTTCTGTCTCCTTGGAGAAATCATTAACTGAAAATCCCTATCACTCTGATCAGTCTGCCAAACCTGATGTGCTATCAAACATCCATGCTGGACACAGTACAAGACTGAGATTGTTTTCTCCTTTTCCGTGTTGTTTTTTTTGTTTGTTTGTTTGTTTGTTTGTTTTAAGTTTAACTTCAGTTGCCTTAAAGGTGGTTTTCAGAACTGAGTTTACCATAGTAGGTAGAACTTTGAAACCTACTCACTGTTTTTTCACAGGGATAGCTCCATTTTTGCCTCCCAGATTTTGTTTCTGTAAGCTGGGACAGTGTAATAAAGTGAGTATTGCTGGGTAACCTACTCAAGAGCTTCCCAAGACTGCATGGAAAATTTATTTAGGTGTTTCAGGGTATTTTAGTCAAATTTTCCTAATCATTTCTCTAGATCTCTGTCTAGGGAAGTAGTAATCCCTCTTGCACATGAATACTCTCATTGCTTTATTTCTTTGTGGTTAACAGCAACCATTCGTAAAAGAATTGCACGATGTGAGGCTGTAGAATGATACTGTATTCCACACATTCCCTCCCGCTCTTCAAACATGGCAAACTGAATTTAACCTTTGGAACTTCCTGGTGAAAAATTATTAGTAAAAGGACTCCCAAGTATAATAAAATTATTACACAGTTTTATTTTGAAGAACATTTTGCATTTTTTTTTAATACAAAATGATGTAGGTCAAGAAATAATTTACAAACCTTTAAGTTCTTATCCTGGCATTTGAAATAAGAATGATTTCAGAGGAAGTCTGTAAGCTATTCATAGGAAACTGTCATTATGTACAAAATGTTTATTGACATGTTTTAAACATCACATTTGTAAAAATGTGAACTGGATTGCTATCTAGCATATGAACTACAGGTAAAACCTGATAAGATAACTTGTTAGAACAAGTCATTGTTATCCAGTGCTAACAAAATAGACAGTAGCTTTCAGTGTGTTTTAATTATCCTCCAAGGTCATTTCAGCCTCAAAGACATTTCAGGGTTTTACTGCATTGTGAACGATATCGAAGCCCTCTCTTGATTGCATAAAAATAAATCTTTGAAATAGTACACATAGGACAACAGAAAGGTAGAGGCAATAAAATAATATATTTTTTATATCAAGGTTTTTGGTTCTGTATAGAATCATATTATCACATTTCTTCTCTTTCCAAGCAGAGAAAGTAGTACTGAAGTAAAGCATTTTCATTTACCTGTGAAGTATTTTCTACCCAAGATGTTTCCTCTGTCAAATTAGGGTATGTGGGTATTACACTTTGTCAAAACTAATTGTCTCATGACTGACAATACTCTGGGCACGAACTTGCCAAGGCTTTTGGGGTTTGGGGTTTTTTGCATGGGATTAATAAAAAATAAAATTAGACCCTACTTTTCAGTCAAAAAAAAAAAAAAGTTGAAATTACTTTAAATTTTTTACCTTTCCAAGTATAAGACTGTGAGTAGTCAACGGTGGATCCCTTATGCAGAGAGATTCTTTTGACTCGATTGTTTAAAAAAAAAAAATCTGTTCTGTTGCCAAGTTCAAACTTGACACTTTATCCCAAAAAGAGATTTACACTGAGAGGTGGCTCTATTTAAATATTTATGCTATAGATCTATATATTCCAAGTAAAAATACTTCTATCTAGAATTCTGTGGAGAGTTACAATAATTAGGGTCCATAAATATTGCTGCAGTTCAATTACGGTACAATAATTACAAAATATAGAACATCTCTTTACAAATACAAATCATTGTATATTACAATTAATTTACAATATTTTCTACTATATAATTTTTAGCAAACTATCTTACCTAATTCTACTATAACCTGGTTGCAAGTGCATTAGTAAGAATGCAATTATTCCAGTATATTTTGCCCTTAACGTGATAGTCATAAAACAGACCATCTGAATGATATTTTCCTATGTAAACTGATGTTACATATGACAGATTATTCTTTATATAACTTCTTTTTCCAACAATCTCTAACAGGTAGAGCCTGACAAACTGTATTTTAGAAGAGCATTAAGAAAAGAAATCAGGAGGCAAGTTTGAAAACAATGTTAGAATGGATATGCAATGGGTAGCTGATATGCTTTGAGCACTGAGGCAATGACATTATTGGTTGTCATCACTCATCTCATGTTGCTGTTTCCCACACAATTCTGTGCCAGACCTATACAGACATTGTCACTGACAAAATCCTGCTCTACTAGGAAGGACAGCAGCACAAGGTTGAAAGACAGGCAAGATATTACACCTCAGAATCCTGCTCTAGCCCTCAAAAAACTGATTGTCACAATCTGCTTGGTTTCAAAATAACCTTATTCCTACAGAGGAATTGAAGATTCTGTGGGAGGAGACTTGACCTACTGCAGCTCTGATCACATTTCGGCAACCTGGAGACAATAAATTTATTAGTTATGGCTTCCTTGAGGTGTGACATCTCTCGTACAAAACTTGGATTGGTTATTCACTCCAGCTAGTGCCTAGCATCTTGAAACTATGAGGCACTTTTTCTGTTTTTAGAACATTTTCCTTGCTAAATACTATAAGCTTGTGATGCATATCATTTCATCAGCTAAGTCTTCTTCGTATCGTGCCGTTTCTGGTTCTTCGTCACTGTAGCCAGGACCAAAATCTTGAAGTTCATAATCTTGTCTGCTTAAAATTGGAAACATATCCCCATTGGTCCCATTGCTGATATTTCCATTGAGAAGATTACTTGCTGCACTCTCCATCTCATCAATAGTCATGTCACATGCATCAGCAATCTCGTGTTTTGTAGCCGAAACAAATTTAGGGTCCTTTGCATACCTTCCTAGGCCTTCAGATATAAGTACCTGGCAGGTGGACGGAGGAGAGCAAGAATTTCAGTGGAATTACAGAACAACAGACAGATCACAACATCGCTCATTCATGGAAAACACTAGAAACCCCATGCTGAATCACTGGAACAACCCACAGTTACTCAACCCAAACTGTGCAAGTAAATAACAATTACAACAACGAAAACTCTCCAAAGCACACCATGATGTGTGATAATGTAAGTGGTGCTGCAGTACATCTGACGCTTCTGCTTAGAAATTTGGCAGTGGTCTTTGCTGAACATCAATCATCAGGCTGATACGCTAAAGACAACAGTTAATACATCTCAGATGGTGCAGTTAGAACACTTGCCTGAAATACAGAATTTTATGTGTTCTCAGTACTTTAGAATATGTAGATAAAAGATGTCGAACTCCCATTTGCAAAAAGGTAACAAAATGTGTTTAGCTCAGAGCAATGGAAAGGAAGTGATAGATGGAAGCTGCAACAGTAACTATGTTTCGGAAATGCTGCACACACTTTACCATCAAATCTTTTTTAATATAAAAGGGAATTCTTAACATTCTTTAGTAAACCTAAAAATCAATCCTTACAGTTGTTATTCACCTCTCTGCATTCAGTACACTGATTCGTAGAGTTTTTGATCTTTTATTCAGATTACCGCAAAAATGGGGATTTATTTCTATAGAAACAACAGAGGGAACAGGCATATACATCATCTCTTCCTTACTGCCATTGTGGAAGGATACTTCAGAACTGATCCTCATCTAGAAAACTTAAATTTCAAAATTCTGAAGTACTTTTAGTTCTCTGATCAATCTCTCACTAATGTGAAGATTTGGATTCAGTACAAATCCTTTACTATATGACAATTATGAAAAAATTCCCTTCTTTACCTAAAACCAGTTTGGGGCTGTAAAACTGAAACCACGTTTTCAGAGAGCTGTTGTGAATTAAACGATATGCTTTAAAATGTTAACCCCAAAACTGCACGGACAGACACTGTTGGCTCCTTCAGAGGCTCCTGCAGCACTCACCGCTTCCACCAGGCTGTCGGCGCTCCTCTGCTTGTCGCTGTGTTTATGCCTAAAGTCACTGGGCACAGTCAGGTTGGCTGGTGTGAATGTCCGGTAGGAAATGTCGGGGTCATCCGTGTACCAGGAGCTCCTGTGCAGGGAAGGCAGGCTGCCGTTCATGTGCTCTGTGGAGTCAGCCCTGTCCACCTGGATCAGAGGGGTGTAATAGGGGGAACGGTCCCTGTTGGGAGGGGTGGCAGGTGGGGTGGCCCAGGAACGCGTCGAACGACTCGGCGAATGTTTATGAGCTTTGCTGGAATCCAGACCTGCGACAGCCATGACCTGGTAAAGGGAAGAATTTTAGAAGTTAGTGATTTCGAATTCTCAGTCATACTCATTTCTCACTTCAGCAGTTAGCTCAAACCAATTTCTCAGGCAGCAGCTATGCAAAGTTAACATTTTCTGATGTGTAGCAGCCATGTAAGACAGGAATAGAGGACTGAAATTGGTAAAGTGACAGGACAAAATGGTATTTTTTCCATTTTACTCATATCACAAAATCCTTTTGCTTATACACTATATTAAAGAAAACAAAGTATAGAAACATTCCTTCTGTCCAGGACAGGATAGGAAGCTGTTGGCATTTTCCAAGGTGGGCACTGAGCCTCAGAAGGTGCGTATGTTGTGCTTGCAAATTGTCACAACTGGAGTTGAGATAGGCAAAGATTAATAGACAGCTGAATTATGCAGTATTATGCAATATTCATACATGTATTATGACTGTATTATGTAGTCCTGGTCAAAATTCCTTAGGGCATGGTGACTTTTTGTGGACACTCAGAGAGGCAAAGGGGCAGGCTACTCATTCTACATTTTGTACAAGGTTGATGTTTGAGAAGCTTTTTCTCTAGCAACAAATACACCAGTACTGCTTCAAACAACAGTGAAAGTCAGGAGTGCAGTATAGAGGCTGGAAAGATGGAATTCATTCATAGTTAATGAAGAGTTTGTGTTTACCTGCTGTTGCATTAAGTGAAGTGGCAAAGCCGTGCGATGGTGAAAATTAGGAGAGAGTGGGATGTCATCTTGGCTACTTTGTCGGCGGAGGCATTCGAAGTTAAAGGAAGATCGTCTATGTGCTAAAGGGAAACCATAAATTCATTAGAAAAACAAAATATTTTTCCTCAAATTCTGTTATTTCCAGAATTCCAGTGTGTGTCAACTATGATACAAACAAAAACAGATCCTCCAGTAAGAAACAATTTGCGCTAACAGAAGCAAGAAGCTAGTTATAAGATAAAGGATACATTAATCACATAAGCAAAAGCAGTCCTAGGTAGAAATCATAGAAGCAACCTAAAATGACAGAATTTGACACAATTATTTCAGAAAACAAGCTTGTGTGATGCAGCTGACTGGTTCAAACACTCAGCTGCAGAGTTTTGCCATAAACTGTTGTGAGTTTCTACTTTCTTCTCCATGGTTTCAAATTCTTGATTCCAATGAACCAGATTTCCCAAAGGAAATGAAATCTCCAGTTCCTTGGAAGCAATGTGCAATATTTGAAATCATATCCAAGTCAACTCAAGTTCTCAATCCCAGATGTTTATTCTGTTGCTCAGGATCAGCCATGGTCTCTGCTGTTATGTGCACTGTTATTCATGATAGAAAAGAAAAAGTAGACATCTGAACTGAATCAAGATGTTTGGCTGATGTGGAGATGTTTCAGCTGATCTTGCTGAAAGCCTACAGAATGATGGGAAGCACGTGGGTATCATTCGTCTGTGCCAGCTTCAGTTTACAGAAAGCCTGGTTGCTGAACTGCAGCTGGAATCCAGGTCCATCCTCACAGCTGCAAGCATGGGAGTGGGACTCTGGAGAGAACCTGACTGTACCAAGTGTCAGACTTATGGCACCCCACAGTTATCATCAGACACTTCATGCTGGGTACTAACAATCAAAGAGCCACTGAACTAAAACAGGCACCTCCACGAGGTGATTTGGTCCAACTAAAGCAAACTTTGTCTCTCTCCCTTGTCTCTATGGTAAATCCAAACAGGAATGTAAGCCTTAGCTCCTGATCCTGGTATGCCAAATGTCCCAATATCGAAGTGAATAAAAAGCAACCCAAAAAGTCCCTTCATCCAAAACAAGGCACTTCTTTGTACGTGCTTCTCTGAAGAGAAGAGGCTGAAAGAAAATCTCAGTCATTCCTCAGTACACTTCTGGAAGCTGCTCAAATACTGTCATGATGAGTTTGGTATAACAACGTCCAGAAAGCTTGACATGGAGCTCAATATACTGACTGCAGAACTCAGCCAAGGCACTGGATGTTATGTTCACTTGGACTGAATCAGATGCTAGCAGGAACTGTTTAGTGCAATGCTGCACATCCTTTTTTTTTTCTGTTTTCTTTCTTCTTCATTTATGTGAGAAGGTCAAGGCTTCCTCCCCAGGCCAAACAGCCCGTACACTAGTTACAAAAAATAGGTTTGAGATTTTTTTAGAATCTGCTCAGATACTGAGCTGCTAAAATCTCTCAACTTTTTTCCTGAATATTAAATAAATGGTTATGACAGGAGGTATGACAGTGATTGCTCTTGTGACATTACCCTGGTGAAAGTCAAGGACTTCCTAAATTATACTTATGTAGCTTAGATCAGAACTAGCTGCTCTTATCCTAGGATATCAAATACTCTCTTATCTAGTACCTTTATCTAGTCTCCTGTAGGTGAGATAAAAACTGTAACTTCCTCTAAATAAATGACTGCCAAACACTCTCATTAAAATTTTATCTCTAAGACTGCAGTTAGAGCAAACCTTCAACCCTTCACTGGAAGCACTTTCGTGGGCAGACCTGAGACAATTTTTATATGCGCGTTTTTCTTCTGCAGTCTGTGGAATGGGTATACAAAGCATCTACCTATTTCTTAGGCTTAAAATTCCTCTGCTATCAGAAAAGCTTGTAGAAAGATGTACAGGGGTCCCCTTTCACAGTCTCTCCTTCATCTGATGTCTTTCCCTTCTGCTACTGAAAGACAGCCAGCAGCTTTCTGTACCCTTCACTATGGTTCATCTGAGTTATTTACTCTCTGCAATACAAGACTCATTCTGCTTTTTCCCCTCTGTTCTTAAGGTCAGAAAGCCAAACAATAGAAAGCATTGCTGGTCTTGTCATAAGGAGCTGAGTGCTTAAAGGGTGGATCCAATACTGGCAGTATTGCTGGAGCGTGCAATATTTATTATATAATAATACATTTTCCTGCTGCCCTTCACCACAGCTTTCTGTAGCTTTAAACAGTCTGAGACTGTACATCAGATATAAAATGATCTCAATACACTTGAGAATCTCTGAGACAAGAAAAAGCCTTAAAAAGAGGTTGCTTTTGCGCTTCTAGTGCCACCCCAAGTACTTCCTCTCTGTGAAGTGTCAGAGGTCAAAGATCAAAATCCAAGAATTTTGAGTCTGTGCCTAGTTTCACCAGAGGATTAGCACTGCTAATCACTGCAGTATGGCCTGGAACATACAAAGACAGAATTACAAGGTAAGAACCATGACAGCTTGTAGAAATGCAGACGAAGCAATATTGTTCTTGAGATAAGGAAAAACCAAGGGAAAGATCTAAGGAAGAGAAGAAATAAAAATTAAAGAAATAGGAAAAAAATATCTGTTGACACTGCTAATTCTATCTATAAATTGAAACATTTTCTCCCTCAGAAGAAACAGAATTTTAAGCACTGTTCCTGAGATAGCAGAATATGAATCTGGTATATGTGAATCGGAAAAAAGATGCTTAAAATCCAAGTTAAAAAGAAGCCTTTTTAAACTGGATTCTGTCTGAATGCGTTTAAAGTATTTCAGATTTGCAAACAAATTGTCCTTAATGTACTTACGTGGTGGTGTTGGAGGTAGCAGCCGTCTCCTAGGAGATCTTTTTGTATCGTAACAGAGCTGTGAATCATCTTCCTCAAAAAAACCGTGTGGGTGATGGTAACCTTTTGGTCTCTCAAAATCTGAGTCATGGCAGTGATATCTACAGTGGTAATCATATCTATGCCTGCATTAAAAAAAATAAAGAAAATATTATTTCAGTGAGTTTTTGTAAATGGATCTATTAATTTCCTTCTAAAAGATTTTCAAGTCCACTCTTTCTCTAGCAATAGAATTAAACACTGCATTCTATATTTGCACAACTCAAATTTAAAATCCAGTTTCTGTAGGATTTTGAGATAGCGAGCATATGCTTTTGTGCTAGTACAGTTACAGAGTCAATTCTCAGGTTAAAATTTTAATCAAATTGTATTTTCAGTTAATTTATTCTTACCAGTACAGGCAAAAATGTAAGATCTCAGTTGCACACTGCTTAAAAAAATAAAATAAATACTCTGCTCTACTCCTGCCATGCTCTCTTGAGAACCCTGGGTAAGGTGCAGGAGCAGAGAAGCTCAGAATGGATTCAAGCCTCTTACATTCTGGATATTCTCGTGTTTAAAATCAGATCTTGGAAGGGTGTTACTTGATGCTAACTATCATAAAAAAAATTAGTGACCTGAGAATTCTGCAAAATTTAGCTTTCATGCAAATCTGAGCTTCTATGCAAACCAACGAGATGCAGATTAGGGTGCCAATCTCGCCAGAATTCAGCTGGTGGATGTGCTCCACACAGCAGGAGAAGGAGGATGAGAATTAGGCATGTCTGGCACTTGAGCACGTGCACTTATGGATCTAAAATAAAATGGCAATAAATTCCTCTGCTTCTGGGCTGGACTTGAAAATAAAAAAAATATGAACAAAAGTGGAGATTATTTTTGAGCTGTTACTGAATTTATTCAATAGAAGGGAAACATTCCATCATTAGAATACTCTCTATTCCTACTCATCATTTCACATTTCAGCAGTTGCGGAGTATTAATTTATTTAGAGAATTTGCAGTGTGAGCGTGCTTAGTGAAGCCTTTACATCTATCTTTACATCTAAAATACGGAAACATTTTTGCATATTATTTTATTTAATCAATACTTTTATTCAAGAACAACATTTTATTTAACAAATATCCTCACCTGTTTCCTGACAACATACTGTCATCTTCATAATACTCTTCTCCACTATAGTAGTCCTGCTCTCCCAAATAATGATCATCATTGCAATAGTCTTGGACTTCATGTTCTTCACGGCGAATAGTAGGTCGGCGCACATCACCAGTGTCAGATCTGCAAGCAGCAAATAAATAGGGGTTTTTTTATATTTATATCAATTACATATTGTTTATTTTATACACAGTTGTTTTAATGCGCTTCAAAGAAGGAAAAAAAAAGACAAGCATTAACAACTCTCTAGTTCAGAATGTGGTGTTACAGTAGTGCAGAGCACTGCAGTTCAGAACGTGAACTATGTATCTGTTTCTTAAAGGTGGCCTTTCTTTATTTCCTTGTGTAAAATAGGAAAACAATAAAAGGATGCTCAGTGAAGTCAAATAGATTGAAGATGTTTTTACATGATATACATTCAGTCATTTGGGAAAACACAGCCTCTCTCCAATGCCTGAAGTTTGCCAAATGGCTCAAATATTAAGGAATTCTCACCGAGGTATTCAAAAAAATAATCGGAAATGGATATGCAAATCTAGACACTAAAACCACCACTGAATGTCCATTTACCAATGCACTTCAATTAAAACAAGAGATCCTATTTTTTAAAAGTTTGTCTTACAAAATGTTCAGACATAAGACCAGGAAAGATTTTGGGTCCCCTATAAAAGGAACTGTACACATTAACATTTATCAAAGCTAGCACCAGTGGTTTTTGCAGTCTTGAAAAGTCAATTTTTAACAAGGTCTACAAGCAGGTGGGATCTTTAGCCTGTTGAAAACTGCAGAAATCTGCCTGGACTTTCAAAAGAGCTTGAATAATTTTGAACTTTACCAGAAGTTTGTCCTTTTAGAACAGGCAGTGAAAAATTTTACTTAAAAATTGTCACTTAAGTTACCAGGCATATGCATTGTAGTACAGTTAATTTAGAAAGAGAAAGAAAGAAGAAAAAAAGAAGAAAAACTCCTTTGCCCTCTTCAATTATGTCAGAACAATATCAACTCACCTAATATATGTTTCATAGTAGCGTGTTCTATCCAGGTAGGCCATGAAAATGAGAAAAATATTTTAAAAACAAGCCATTTAGAGAAATTCTTTGGTGATTACAATGTCTGTACTGTAACTAATGATTTCACTTTAAGGAAAACTGTTACTTTCAAACCCCAGTGAAGTTTTATGCACCTCCCATTCATCAGAGCTAGATTTTAAACACAGTCCATACACCCGTAGGCAACAGAAAAGAAGATTCAAATTAATTTCACTTAGCTTAAGTTTCCTGTAGTGCATTTATGAATTTATTTAAAAGCAAAGACGCATTTTTAATTTTACCTCCTACTGCTTGGCCTTCTACGCTTCTCGTGGTCAGTCCTGGAGTGTGACCGGTAACCGTTTTCAGATCTGTGCTCGCGATTCCCAAAACTTGGGTGTTTTCCATGGACTTTGGACACGTTGGCATTATTGAGATTGGCATTTGTTGAGTTCGGAACGTGCTTTCCTACCGAGTTGAGATTGTGATGGTTGTGGTACACCGAGTTTCCTGCCTGATGATACATGTTTTTCTCAGTATCACTTGCAGAGGGAATTGAAGGCCGCTGGACATGTAAGGGACGGTGTGTGGTGTTGATTTGCTGAAATGAATCTCGTCTGTCACTGCTAATGTGGTTTATGTGGTTGCCAAAGAGGGCACCATTCCTCTGTTTTAGGGGAAGAGAAAGAAAAAATTATATCAGATACCTTAACAGAACATACTTTTGACAGTGACAACTTACTTTTCTCTCCTACATGCATAGAAAAGTAGCAGTTCAAGTAACCTGTGATTTTTCTTTCTAATTTTATGATGCTTCAGATGGGATCTCCTGAAGTGACAGAGATGTGATTGTGGTGATGACAATATTGTATTTCAGAGTCAAATCAACAGTACGCTGTGATCATTATTCTTTTCCACACAAGTAAAAGTGACATATCCAGCTTTCTCCACATTTTATTACGCAGGAGAAACCTAGATTCCCATACATGAACATGCACCAGCTTCCTCAGGAAGAGACGTGTTGGCTTAATTTTTGGGAACAGTTTGGTGGAGCTCTCTCCTGCTCTCCCGGAGCACCGGTTTGCAACAGGCGTCACTCAGACAGGATGGAGTGCCATGCAACAGCTTGCAAGCAAATCTTGGAGCATTCAGCTCCAGTGCTTCCATTCTTTCTTCTCGCAGAGGTACAAGAAAGAGTAGTTTCTGTTTATCAGCCCTGGGTGTGTAATGGATGGTGAAAGAGAGGATGAGGTGCTAAGTTATGACTATGACATGCAGCTCTCTTTGACACCTGACCCAGGTTAGGGAGCCTCCCTGTCTAGCCAGGTGTGGGTCCTGGATGACAGCAGTCTGAGTTGCAGCTCAATCTAGAGAAGACAGGAGGTAATGATGGTTGGCAGAGAAATGCATCTACTGATGGCAGCTGGGGCACTGTCTCCAGTGCCACACCCTCCTTTTTGCAAAAGACAGTAGCAAGCTATGGGGCTTCTGCTGTAATTCCTGCAGAAGCATGATTTTACATCTGCTTCTTCTGAAATGCTTGGGGAAAAATAAGTTTTCTTGCTGGCTGACAAATGGTTTGCAGACTGCCTCTGATTATAACACCAAATTTACATGTTCACCATTTAGGACTAAATAGCAGAAAGAGGAAAACTAATCCTTTTTTCTGATTGATTCTTACTGATATCCCTCATGGGACTGGAAATGGCATTTATATTTAGTTGACCTCTATGTAATTCAATGCATTAATTTAAAAACACTCAGCTCCATGTCTGTTGTGGTTTGCTTGCATAGACTTTCATTCTCTTCTTCTGATCTACCACTGCAGAGGTTAAAACCAGTTTAAACCTTGCCACTATCAAAATTTGAAACAGCAAGGTTCATGCATTTTGTTAGGTTTTGCTTAAGAAAAAAAAGAATTAATGAGAAAGAATTAGGGGCAGGAGAACCACCCTGCAGGAACGGCTTCCTAAATTTATGAAGAAATACAAGTGTCCTGATACTACCATTTTTATAGATTTATACATAAAATATACTTATTTATAAAATAGTTATAGTTCCTGATTTGAGGGGTTTAAAAGTAGTCGTAGTATTATATTATTTCATATTCAAGGATAAGGTCATTCTTTACTCTCATATTATACAAAAAACAATTCACATGGTTGTGTTCTGACATTACTTTATAAACATCTTCCTCCTCCTCTGGATTGTTTTCCTCTGGTTCATCATCTTGCAAGTCACAGGATATAGCTCGGCGTATTTCTGGGCCAATATCATGAAGTGTCCTTAGTCCTGCCTAAATCAATGACAATACCATAACACATTAAGAATGCAAACCCTTTTTTGCTCTTTAATTACAGGTGTTAAACTTATTTTAAAGGACAATTAACAGGTTTTGTATCCTGACATCCACAGAGGATGCATCCTGCTGTAAGTTCCTTTACTGTTCTTAATATAAGGTTTATATATTCCAGTACCACCCTGTTGAGGTGACCATGTCTTTCTTATCACAGTGTAGATACTGATTAAAACATCACTGATGTTTATGGACCCCTATAGAAGAAAAATTAATCTTATTAAAATGTGTAAGTAATCAGCAAGAACTATAATAAAATGCATTTCAATGAGATGTATATTTAATGTTCAAAACATGTTTGCAGCCTGTGTCAACAAAGGACACACAAGGAGATCTTTGCTATAGCAACAGCAATTTTAGCAGAGCTCAGATGGAAAAGAAAGCAGTGAAATAATTCCAGCTCATCTACTGCACTGTGATATGCAGATATTTGGTTTAAAGCTTTAGTTTAGGACAGAAAACCACGGAGTTACAGCAGCAGAGACTCCGTGTACATTGGTTCATATTCCTCTCCAGTTTGCTACCACAAGCAACATTTATGAAAAGGGATAATGCTGAAACTGTCCAGGACAGACCTGCACATGAGGGAGGAAAGAGACATCATACCCATGCCAAGAACTCAGAGCTTTTGTACAGGCCTGCCTTACTTCAAAAAGGAGATATTTTTCCTGATTTAACTCTGGCTGTTATGGTCCAGAGCAAGAAACAGAGTCTCATTCTTCCCAGCAACTTCTTTTATCTCCTCGGGTTCAGAAGAAATCCAAGATGTGTTTGTTTAACCCTTTACTACCACTACACTTACACTACTAAAAATCCTGCAGAGCACTTGGCTCAATTTTTGATTATGATCTACAAACCTTTTATTTATTTATTCTTTTTTAGCATTTTTGAAGGCGATGTCGAGGCTGTCACAGCCCATCACAGCTGTACTTCTATGGCACAACACTGACATGGCATGTTACCTCTCCTGGGGTAGCAAAAGGATGTGTAGAGAATTTTGTGTGTTTCAGAGCTCCAGAAGGAACTGAGGGACCTCAGAGGACCCCAAACATGGCTTGGTCTCTTTCATGCTGTTTCCTCACACATTCCCAGGAGCACACTCAAAACTTCCACTCAAAACAGAAACAGCTGCTTTGCTGAGGAGAAAAATGGCATTTATGCAGTGTGGGCAATCAGAACCTGGAAAGGGATGAACCAAAAAGCTTTGAATCTTAATGGTGCAGATTTACTACAGGCTCCACTTCAGGTTTCTCTCACTCCAGTATTTCACTTCCTGAAAAAGGCGCCTGACTAATCATATTATCTACATCTATCTGGCAATCCAATTTTCTTCCTCAGGGATGAACTTTGAGAGTTATGCTATAATTGAATAAGGCTCTAAAAATCATTTACTAGTGAGTTAATGTACAATACTCCTTTCATGAATACATTGGGAACGGTGGGATTGCTTTCTCCCACTTCTTATGTTAATTGCATAGTCAAAACCTCAGCAAGGTTCCTAATGTCATCATTTTGTGAGGTGCTAAAGGGAAGCAAAATTAACACTTTAAGGTACAGGTATTCAAGTGGAAGACCAGATGCTTCTACTTATTTAGGAGAAACAAAGGCAGTATTGATTTAGTAGAGGACTGCTAATATATTTTGGTTATTTGACCATTAGCAAGAGCCACTTGCATTTCACACTCACTACCTGCTTACTTTAGACCAAAGAGAGCTAAAAAGAACAAAAAGCCCCAACTGGCACTTTAACATAAAAATAAACGGAGGTTAGTATGAACAGAATACAATTCCAAAACTGCAAAAATAAGGAAATTAGCATCCAGAAAAAATACCTGAATAGACCTACACTACAGCACTGAACATAAGAGACTAAGCAAAGTCTTGATTGTCCAGTTATTCAGACTCGAGGAGCCCATCTCCTGGGGCTGAGGGCAGCCACTCTCCAGCACCGGCTGAGTGCACTGCTCTATCACTGCTCAAAAGCTCTGAGTTTTCAGCCAGCCCCAGCTGCCGTGGAGCTGCGCCCTTCTGTGAACACAGCACTGCCAGAGAGCAGCATCAGACAAAATTTAAGCCTGACAAAAACTACTCGCTCATATTCCTGTCTGCCAAATCGTGACAAGGTCCCACAAATACATGCCTGGAAGCTGAGAAAAGCCACGTGTTTGACAGCAACACACTGAATAGTAATTTAATTTTGATTACATTTCCAACTGCCTTCTGGCTTACTTCTTGGTGAATTACCCCTCCTTTACTCAAAAGAAAGCAGGCAGCCTTTATCATCTCATCTCTCTCCAGTAATACTCATTTCCAAGTAACAGACCTCTTGCAGTTACACAGTCAACAGTGAAGACAAAAACCTGGATCACTGTATGCAAAGGTGTATGTTAGTCACACTAAACCCAGCAGCTTCATTCACTCAGCCAGCACTGAAGCTCTCAAACAACACCAGTCTGCAGAATTGAAATATTCCTCAGTTTATTTGCTCTAATGGAACAACCTACAACAATTTTATGAACTCTATCCTTAAAATGACTACTCACTCCCACTTACTGCCTCATTTTACCTGCTGCAATCCAGCAGCATTCTAAGTAATCCAAGATATACCTTTTTATGACAGGGGAGCACCACATAATGATACAAATGTTCTTGCTGAGCTCTTGCTGGTAAGACAATTCTTCATTAGATTGGTCAGCCACCACTAAAGTGGGACTGACATAAAAACACAGGAATTGGTACTTTTACATCAAGAGGAAAATCCCTTCTTTGAACCACACTTAATGTCTTCAGTGAAGACTGAAGAGGCAGCATAGCCTGATCAAACATTTGACTTCAAACACTTCAAAACCAGATCAAAGGTCTCTTAAACAAAAGACTGGACACCAATATCAAACCAACCTTCCCCACATCTCTTCTTTAATTTACAGAGAAGAAGAGTCCTTCAGACACACATTCTGTACATAATACTGCACATTTTAGTCTACCCAGCAAGAACCCTGCAGACATTTTAATACACAAGAGGGCAATGGGAGCACTCCATGTCCTCCGTTTTTGAGGTTCTAAAAACTGCTACATTTAAATCAGGATAAAAACAAAAGCAGAGCAGATGGGGCTTTTTGAAAAAAGAGAGCCTGGATAGTGATTTGTCCACCCTTGCTAGAGGGGTGCTTGCTTCTTTTTCACTATGGCAGCTCAAGTTCTTAGAAGGTGGTTATTACCCTACGTAGAACTTTATAAGACCTTTTGTTATTACATACAGTGATTCAAGAGGTGCCACATTCCTGAAGCATCACGTTATAATGACTTTTAAAAAAAAGTCAAATTTGAGTGTTATACAGGAATTACTTCCTCACAGTCCTTAAGCATGGCTCTAACTCTGTTCTACAGATTTCACTAGAAGTTTGCAAAATAAGTTATTTCTTGTTCAGATACACTGTTTATCCAAAATTTAATTTTGATTCCTTCCTTGCTTCATCTTTTTTCTGTGTAGGTATGAGAAAGATGAGAAGTATCAGTCCAGTGGTTACTTAGCAAAGCAGTGACACACAGAGTGCTGAACAACATAATTACATGAAAAACCAAAGCATATCTTTAATTAGGCTTTCCCATAAATGCACAGAATGACTTCAGATGAACATGGTAATTCTGTGCAGCTGTGCTTTGGAAGGACAACAGCACCTGCAATGTTTTCAGGATGGAACAAGGCACTGATACACCAGTGATGGGTCCTAAATAGCATCTCAAGAGACAATGACTGATGCTCCTGTCTCTGACTCACCACTGAGATGATACAGATGTGTTTGCAAAAGCAAAAGTAACAGAACTGAGTCTCTCAGAGTCGCTCACCCTCAGTGAGAAAAGATATCATATGACCAGTACCTGTACCCCCAGACAGGTTGTTTAGAGTTATGTTTTAAGAGGCTTGAAGGGCACCTCACACCAAAACATCAAAACATTTGAAAGTTAAACATGTAAACACTTTGAAAAGACTGCTTTTAACAGATGCCAAGTAGATTTTAAATCAACTTCCCACATCTACAGTATGCCTAAAAGAGTAACACTATTTTAGATATGTCTTATATTAAGAAATCTGTGTAAAAAGCAAGACTCCAGTCATGACTTTAATAAAAACATTCAAATGCTTATAAATCATAGAACTACAAACAAATAATTTTCCCTGTACCTAAACTCAGCCCACAGCCATTTTAAGGTATGGTCCAACCTACATATAGATGCAGTTTAAGCTTAGTTTAAGAAGTGCAAGCACAGTACCCTTATTCAAATAATATCATTGTCACCTACACTATTTCCTGTCAGTAGAATATCCAGTGGTCCCTCTTCTGAGGCACCTTAGAGTGATACCAGGAACTGGAAGACACTGGCAAGTTTTGCTTCACAGACTTTAGAACAATGATGTATATTTATGTATATTGCTATATAAACTCACCAGAACTGGAAAAAAGCACAAACATTAATTCTAAATACTTAGGTTTTCAGAGCTTCACAATCCTGGAAGCCTATGACTCTAAAAACATTCACATAAAGCATTAGATTTATAGTTAAAGAGCATGGTTTTACTATCTGCTTATTTTAGAGCAAAGAAAACTACAAAGAGTAAAAAAACCTCAGAGCTACACTGACACCTTAACATAAACTGAGGTTAGTATGAGCAGAATACAGTGACAGAACTAATGAAACAAGGAAACAGGCATGCAGAAAAATAGCTGAATAACCTACACTATAGCAGTGGACGTAAGAGAGGTAGTAGTCAAGTCGTGATTGTCCAGAGCTCTCCATCCTGGCAGAGCCGGGCTCCCAGCGCTGAGTGCGCCGTGCTGCAACTGCACAGAAGCTCTGAGCTCTCAGCCAGCCCAGCTGCCTTCGAGCTGAGCCCTTCTCTGAACATGGGAGCACAATTAAATGGAACTTGAGCTACAAATTAACCCCTCAGCTGATGCCTACCAGAGGGTTTGGCTTTTTCCCTCTTCTGTTGGTTTACTGCAGGGTTAATAATAGTTGTAACATTTGCAGAGAGAAAAAAAGCATAATTGGTTTAATCTGAAACATGTTTCCAAAACCAGGTTCAGCTCAATAAATCAGTGCTTTTGTGTACCTGGGATGTGAAAGAAAATATCCTTTAATTTTTATTTGTGTTTACTAACAAAGAAGGCTACACATAAATAAATATGAAATATAGATGCATTCCATAGTTTACGGTAAGTATTTTCCATAGGAAAAATAGTGTAGAATTGGTTCATTCCCTCTATGTGCTAGATTAAAGTAATTAAAATTGTTCATGCTTCACTTAATATCTATTTTACTAGCAATGTGACTACTGTTTGGCTCAATACAAGTTTCCATCATTACACAAAGACATCTCTTTCTGACCCAGAAAATATATTTGTTGTCACTGCACAAGTATCAGTCAATAGCACAAGAAAGGCAATGGAGGCCCTCTTTTCTGGTGACCTCAGGGCATGTGCAACATCACAAAAATGGTCTAAACATCTGACTCAAACTGGTCACACATTTCATTTCATTTCATTTCATTTCATAGCCTCTTGTTCTCGCACCTTCATAAGGGAGTGCATTCCCCTGGGTCTGCAGAAGACAGACTGTGGGGTTCCAAGTGATGTTATCGCAGCTCTGGAGATGGTTTTGGTCATAATATGCAAGTTTAGACAAACTGCTATTGGTTATCATTTGAAGTGTCCTTTTCTGAGTAAGGAGGATTTTGAAATTTCATGGCAGAAAGACTTCCTTGACTTAACAGCCTGAGCAGAATCATTCCCTCTTCACTTTCTAGGCTGCTTTTCTCCTCTCTGACACTTACCCGAACAGCAGCCTGGGTTAGGCTTACAGCAAATGCTACATCCTTGAGGAAACCCTGAACTCTACAGAATAAAAAACACCCTGAATGAAGTTACTGTGGCGTAAGAAGAGGAATTCCTGCCTGCTGCATGCTCTGGCACGAAGCAAATCTAGTTTTGCAGGGAGCTCTGCTCCAGTTTTCTAACTCAACCCAAACTTCCATTGTTTCTTCTCCTGCACCACACACATTTCAAATCCAGTGTCAGAAGAAGCTGCTTCCTTTACTGCAGTTGGGTGGAGGTTCTGGCCCCTAAACACGACAGGGCTGCCAGAGACATTCTTGTCACACAGCTCACAAGTTTTGGTTTCATATAACCAAACAAAAGTCAAGCAAAGGACCCAAGTTTCAGTTTCATGTGTTAAAATGCTTAAGTCTTAATGACAAAAAATCCCTATTCTGTACAGTCTAGTGTTCATTCACCCTGAAATCAAATGCTCTGTGGGTCTCTCTGAAGACAATATCTTCTAAGAATAGCATTTTTACACGTGCTCCTGGGTCAGTCTGCCTTCCTAAGTCCACAGACTGAATCTTCAGCTAAGTAATATGGTTTCCAAGGGAAGATTTATTCCCACACTTGGTGAAACAGAACTTATTAGCACAACTCCTGTAGGCCACCAGAAAGCCTCACTGACTTTCCTGAGCTCACAGACTTTTACTCTGTGTTATGCAATTCTCTTCAGCTAACTAAAGACAGTGCGGATGGCTCCCCGTCTTTCACACTACACTTTTTCTGGCAGGGCTTTTCTTACTGAAAACATTACTTTTTATGACCTCGAATTCTAGTTGTGGTATTGTGGAGATTTTCCTTTGCAGTTTCTAAAAACCTTTTTATCTTGCATGTACAGGTTCTTAAATTATTCCACATCACTTTTCTGCCTATGTTAACATAAGTCATTCCATCAGAGACAGCAGAATAAGAAGTACATGTTTTTAAGTTTTAGCTAAAAGCAAGGCATCCAACTTAATATCCTAGATTATAAGTAAAGGACTAGTTTAAAAAAAAAAAAAAAAGGTATTCCCTTGGAAAAACAGGGCCTTAGGCCATTTGACAGCTACAGGTTCTCCCTTCAGTATGTTCAAAATACTGAATGAAATTATTGTAAAAAACCCAGCCTTCAAAACCCCAACAATATACCACGTGAGCATGAGGAGTAAGAGGGCAAAGACATGATCTATGCAAAAACAAAGGCTGTTGCAGGGAAAACAGGGAAAATGGCAACATCCATTAATTTTTTGCTCAACAGTTATCCTTAGAATTCAAACACAGTGGATTCTGTGACAAGGAGCCTTCCGTCTCACAGGGGCTGTTTACCCTCTGAAGGCAGGAAAGTGTGACATGGCCAGCTGTAAGAATCAGCAGCATTATAAAACTGTAACTCACCTCATGCTTCACTCCAAGGTTAGGAAGGGACTGTAAATCTTGATAGCAGGTTGTTTTCTTCCTCTCTTGTAAAAGAAAGGTGATAAGGAAAGCCAGGCCAGATAATGCAGGAACTGCAGGGTTTATTAGACCCTTAGGAACCATGTTCTTCACTAATTAACTAGTTCATTCACTCCAAGAGAAAGCCACAGGTATCAGCAAAAGTACAAGAGCATTTATAGCTCATATGGCTTTTGACACAAATTGGAACAGGGGACCTTGTTTTTATCTGCTGGTTTGCTTAAGGATTTTGCAGCATGACAATTGTTCTGCAATGGGGTGAGATGTAAACTAGAATATGAAAATACAGTTGCTCTTGTTCTTTAGAAACAGAAGAATCAGATGTCTGGAAAGATCTTATTAGCCTGGTGAAAAGTACTTTCCTCATCTTATTTTAAGTTCTAATCAAGCAGTTCCTAGTATAGAAAGGTTCTGAATGACAGAGCTCAAAGAATCACAGCCAGATGTAGCCCAGCTTCCACTGCTCTCATCTCCAGCAGCTCAGAAAGCAGGGGCTCTTTGCAGTGGTATTATCGTGACTACCAGACACTGTGAAATCTTACCTAGTTAGAGAAACCTAATTAAAGCTGCTGCTGAAGTAACATGTCCACATTGATTATAGGAAGTTTCTAATTTCAAAAAGAAAATTCTCAAAACAATAGAAAAGGTAAACAGAGCCAAGAATAAAAATAAAGGTCCTGTATCTACTGTGAGATTTTAGAGTAAGGAACTCAGGTGCAGCTGAGGATAATTTTCCCCTCCTGACAGAAGGCTGACAAATTCTTTTTCTGTTGTTATTCATCATCTGTTCCACTCAGGTCTTTGTAACAAAGTCAGGTGCTGCAATACTGAATGAGCTGCATGTTTGAGTAATTAATGCTGGAGCAGCTCTGCTATAGTGACGTAACAGTCATCACAACTTTCCTGAAAAACTGGGTAACAGAGTGATACTGCATGTTTCTGCTTTTCTTAGTCTATTGCTTACCAGGGAGATATGCAAACATTAGTTCACCTAGAGTGTTTGAGTGAATAAATGGAAAAGCAATTACTGACTCTCCAAGAAATAATATTTTCACAGTTAAAAGCTTTTCACAGAGCATCCAACAAAATTTCTATAGTTGAGACACATGCTGGATCATATACCCATAAATTATGCTGCCAAAAATGGTTGATAAGAACAAAGGCTTCTGAAAACATTGAAGTTTTACAAGCATTTAAGCTTTGGACAAAGCATGGAATAGCAGGCTGGAAATGGAGACACCAGATTTTTACACATTGTAAGACCAAAAAGATTCTCTGTGACCATTTATACTAAACTCCCTATAACACATCCCACAGGACTATTCTCAGAGTAATTCATCAGAAGAAATCAATTCCTTGTTGAAGTAGAACATCTCTTTTAGAAAGATATCCAGCTCTGTTTTAAAGCTGTCTCCTCATATAATTAATTATTCTAACAAACACAGCCTTGTGACTTTGAATTTGATGTGCTGTTGCTTCCAGTTTAAAGTTATATTATTCATTTATATGCTGGACTGGGCTTTTTTTTCCAACCACAGGTCTCAGGTCTCTTTGAAATAGTATTTCCATTTTTATTTGGTTAATTGAGTTCCTACTGATTTTTTAGAAAGAAAAAAGCAGAAAAGAGGAAGATGGGGAAAAAGAAAGCAATAATCTGCCTATCTACTGGCCCAGCTCATTTTAATACCATGGGAGCATTGTTTTAATCAGAAAAAAAAATTCCACACCTCAACTCCCATTGGCCCTTGTAAATTTCTAGTAGAGATTCATGGTCATTTTTTTAGATCTTTTGAAGTGAAAAATATTTGCCTAAGGAGACAGAAAGAGCTGAGCCTTTCCAGTTCCATGTTGCCCTCCATCTTTGTCAATGAACAGGAAGCAGGGTCTGATAATAAACAACAGAGCACGCTCACATTGGAGAACTCAGTGGTTTTCTCTACATTGCTGTGTGTGCAACCTCAAAACACAAGTGGAAACCTGAGATACTGAGGCTCAAAACTAACTTAGACCTCCTTATGCTCAAATGCTTTTGCAGTGAAGAAGTCTGAAAAGTCCTTCCTAAAAATCCAGCATCTTTCACTTCCCTCTCAACTGTTTGCAGCCTTTTTATCGGTTCCATTAACAATAATTTTCTCTTCTTTTGTGCATGCAAATACAATTCGTACGGTCCTGGCAAGCCATGTGGTCACAAATAAATAGCAAGAATTGTGGTGAATCTCTCCCTGCCCGTTGCATCTCTTATGTTTGTGGTGATTTGGAACACAATGGGAGTCAGAACTGCCAGCAGAGGCATTCTTAGGAAACGGGAATGAAACAAATCACTCACTTAACACGGCAAAGATCATTTTGTTAAACTGAAGTACAAACCAACAGGATTTTAACAAACAGCATCTCAATCAAGTTAACACAATTCTCCTCTTTTAGAAAGGGATNTGCAGTGTATGATGGCTGGAATTATTTGAGAACAGCTTTCCGTTTGCCTGTTTCAAAGTTCATTCTACAAAGGGTACCAGTGGAAAGAAGTTGTCAGAATTTGCTCTTTAGATCACGTGTACTCTATGGACTGCTGGCTGCAGGCCTGTTGAGAGACAGAAGGCCAAATCTATTGTCCAGGTTTCCATGTGATAGCTTGTTTTAAGAGACAGACAGAAGTGTGTGACATTAATGCAGTATGTTAATATTATTTCCCATGAAAGAAATCAATGGATGCGAAATTCAGAATTTGCAAATATTAAAAGAATAGGAAGATATTTTACAATATCATAAGTGGAAAAGAAAAAGAACAATGAGAAGAAAAATGATACTGTATAAAAACCTCTTTACTATGAGGCAATGCACAGTAGGAAGTTCCCTGAGAACTGGCTTTTAGCATTGTAGGAACACAAGAAATTGAACAGTTAAAGCAAAACAAAGAACATAAATGATAGCTCAGAGCTTTATTTATGCGATACCCAATCAGCAGCTTTAGACTGTGATTTATCAGCTACACTTGCTAAGAAATTTTAAAACCATTACTACTGTGTGAATAATCCATAGAGAATAAGTTTTTGCACTTACCTTGTTATAGACAGAATAGCAGGATTAGGTTTTACTTTTCTGATGAATAAGGGCCAAAAGTGTCCCAGCTAAACAAAATCCTGGCAGCACTGCACAATCATCAATATTCATCTACCTGCTATTTCAAGTAAGCTCACAAAGTGGTTAGTTAAAAACATTAAAAATCACCTGCAGAGCAATCGTGGTGTTCTTCGCAGGATATTTCCCCACCAGTCCTTGTTCTTTGCGTTTCTTGAATTTCCTAAAGTAGTCCTGTATCAGGAAGGTGGCATAGAACTTCCCCACGGTTACCTCATCATCTAAATGAACAGACCAGACAGATCTCTCCCAAGTCAGCACATTTATCAATAGCCTGTACACTCACATCTGATTTGGGGGGGAAATGTGATGGGTGCAACAGGTACTGTGCTTCCAGCTTACAACAATGGAGCCTGTAATGGGCTCAAAAGCAATGTTTCAGCAAGCAGGTTTGGTTCAGTCAGTTAAGTGAACTCATCCTAATAAAAGAGAAAATACAATACTTTACCAAGACTCATGTACTTCTGAATAAGTGTCTAAGAAAACCATAAACATGTTTGTGTATACACAGAAGCTGAAGTACTGGGTTTAGTTTCTTGGAGTAAATAGATTAAATAAAATCTACTATGACTCACACACACTGATGTTCATAAGAGTGACTCTGCCTACACCTCTTTTTTTGTCACTGCTGAACCAAATTTGCTGTCAGTGTATGTATCATGTCAAATCCTGCAAGGAAGGAAAATAACTTCCATCAGTGAATTCAGTACAATTCAAACAATAGGCAAATAGCCAGCGCAGTGAAATGTAGCATTTTTACAGAGTCACTGTTGTGAACAAAATCCAAATTTGAAAGTTTCCAAAGGCAGGTGTCTTGTGAGGACACCAAAATCGCCTGGTTCACAGCAGGTTAGAATGAACGTGTTTATGAGTCCATTGAATCATTCAGCTTTTCAAGTTTGATCTCTCAGGGATTAATGCTTGCCAGAAAACTAGGAATAGTTTTCTACCCAAAAACATTGCTTTTGTTGTAACACACTTTTTTCCCCTAGAATTATCTGACAAGAAGTTCCATTTCCCTTCCTGCTGTACTGTCCAATCTCCCTGTGTTTTTCAGTATCCAGAGGTAGATATTTGCAACAGGATTTCTGGCTCCTGCTGCCCATAAAGAGGAGCTGGTGTGGTTTAGGCATCAACTGTTATTCTGTACAGTCGTGACTTGACTGAACATGAAAATCTAACATGCCCAGACACATTTTAATGTGCCTCTGTTAGAAATTATGGGCCTTTAAAAACATTTGATTAAAATAGTCTGTCCATGTATCTTCATTTTATCAATAATATGTGCCAATGTATCGCACTAAGGATAGTATTTGTAGAACAGTTTTTACCTGTAATGACGGTTTCTTCTAATTTAAATTGACTTTCTTCTTTTAGTGACTTGCTCTCCTTGAAAAGGGTGGGGAACCCAATCCATGGACAATGCTTTTCAAATCCATTTTTACGTCTCTGATAGAATTTATCTCAAAATGAAACCTCTACCATACAAAATCAGCTCCTCTCATTATAATGTCTGAAATGGTCTGTATGCATGTGAGAAAGTACAACAGGCTTTAACTGCAGTGAAAATGCACCCAGAATGCCTTCTCCCAGAAGTTCGTCTTTAAAGATATCAAAACAAAAATAATTCTAACAATTGCTTCAAAAGATACTGGTTGGGAGACCAGTCTGTTGCAGGAAATATTTTAGCATATTAAAGAGCCTGCTCTGCCAAACTCTGACAATTCCTCAAGGGTCAGAGTCCCCCCAGTTCCTGCTAGGAAAGGCAGAAGTAGCAGGAAATACCAGGAACAGCTCACAAGAAAAGCTCACCAGTCTGTGGATTCCATCTCAGCAATACAAAGCTTTTTAGCTGATTCCATAAATCTCATTAATAAACCTTTTGTGAACATTTGCTTTGATGGTCACCTGTAATCTTCCTTTGCAGCTCTTCAGGAGACCAATGGTGCATTGTATTAGAATGAGACCTCTTATACAACATGTGATGTAAATTTGCCTTCCCTAGTTTAGATAAATCCACTGATCTGCAACACAGCTCTGGTTTCAGTCCCCAGATAAGCCTTTCCCCATCCTTCATACTATTTCATTTCAAGTGTTTGAACAGAACTTTTAAGGAAGTGAGTTAGCAAAGGGCTCCCAGAAAGAACAAGCACACAGAAGTGACAGACTCGATATAACAAACACCGCTATGGTTGCACTTAGAGCATGTCTCACACCGGGCTATGACACTGCACCACCACTGACTGTGCCTGAGATGACAACACCTGCGAAATACCAGGATGCAGAAATGAAGGGCCCCTATTGATCACTTTGGACACGCACCAATTTTTTATAAACATATCAGACAAATGCACTGCCAGTTTGCTGAACTGTGCGTGCCCAAGTCTGTCCGTGTCCCCGCGGTGCTCGTGTGTGTCACAGGCACAGTCAGTCCCGCTGCAGATGAGCACACAGGAACTGATGCCTGGCCAAGGGGAGCCATCCTTGACTCTGGTTTTTGAGTAACACACATATAGCCAGATATAGACGGGTATAGGAAAGCAGCTAAGCATAACTGACCACGCAATAGACAAATCGCTAATTACAATTAGTGATGGCAAAAGGAATCATTTCAAAAGGAAGGTGTTGGAAGAGGGCAAGAAGCACTAGGCAGGATTAAATGGATTTGCAGGTGGAGACTGGGAAGTTTAGAGAATACAGGTGAGTCCTTAGTGAGTTTTATGTATTTCTCTTACTCTCTAGTCTTTTCAATACATCAGGAATTTGACCGACATTCTACGTTTTTGCAAAGCAATTTCACCATTCTGCACTGAAAATGTGTTGCTAACTATGAAAAGTCTCATGGAGTTATAGTAAGAAGCTATTTAATCAGTACCAAGAATTAACTGTTAATTTCTAGTGCATTTATTTATAATTCACGGGGGGTGGGGGGAAGCCTGGTATACTGATTATTTTCATTCTGCTCTGCAAATAAGTGTTCTGGAGACACAGTCATGACACACAAAGGACCTAGCATTCAGTGATACCAGCACAAGTAATACTGGTGCAAACTACTACAAACTGGACCTCTCAATAATTTTAAGTGCAAGTGATTTTAACATACTGAATTTGAATGCTTTGTTGATTTATATTGAGGAGAATTTTCCATCTCCTGGGAAATTGTTATTATCAGCTGTCACTGGTGTTGATTCATGGACAATTTTCCATTGAATATTAAACATCAAAACTAATTTCTACTGTACACTAAGCTATTTTACACTCCTATGGCACAGAAATGTAAAATAGCTGTATTGGGGTTTTTTTCTAGGTGGTTTACAATATTTTCAGTTTTCAGATAAATCATAACAAGGTCCACAGAGGAACAAAGCAAACTGGAATTGAAAATTCATAAATCTGCAGTACTTCCCAACACATTCCTATTTATGCTGGGTTGCAGAAGCCATACTGTTTCCCACCAGTTGAGTACATCCAGGTTTTCAGCCTTCTAGCTACACTGAGGAGCTACATTTGCAGAATAAACATTAGCAATGAATTTTAGTATAGCTGAAAATAAACACTCAGCAATGAAATGAAGCTGAAGTTAAGAGTGAATTACTACGTGAGATTAGTTCTAGGGATGTAATCTGTACAGGTTCGTTGTCAGATTGATTTAGGCAGGCAGAGCTCGCTATTCTGAAGCATGCGTCTCTATTTCAATAAAAATGTAGGGGAATCAAGTTGGCAAGAGGCAACGCTAATTCCATGCCACCACCCTAAAACAGAATTGCTTCAGAATATTCGGAAAGACTCATAGTTGAAAGGAACAGAGGCTGCAGAAAAAGCTCAAGCACATAGTTACAACAATAACAAAGCGATTCATCTATGCCATGCAAGCACTTAGGTGTAAGGCTAAAAACAACAGAGTAGAACACAAAAGTTGTTTTAAATGTGCAGTATCAGCTCCCCTTTGGACAGTCAATTTAGCCAGATTTTTGGCTCCCTCCCCACCATTATCCAGCAGCCACCCCACCAACAGCAAGTGGCTCCTCCAGCCACGGAGCTGCTGCTGCTCCTGGGTGATGCCAAGAGCAGCGCAGGCAGCGCTCCTCCTCCTGGCACTGAGCATCCCCTCCCAGGGCCATCCCCTCCCAGGGCCAGGGGCTGGAGTCTGAGCAGTCTTGGAAGCTGCCATAGCACTGTGAAGGTACAATCAACTACAAGAAATAGCACGGGATTACAATGGATCTGAGGATTGGATGTCTGGGTAAATACGCCCTGGGCGTGGGTGACAGTGAGACAGATCCTGCACCTTTAAAACTTGAAAAAGCAAGTAAAAACCAGTCACCTAAACCTACACTACAGCGTATTAATAAAAATGTATATATTGAAAAAGGCTAAATATATATATCAGAATATATATATTTACAAAGAGAGATATTGACGTCATTTTACGGCACATAGGAACATTTCATTAACGTGCCTTGTAGCTCTCACAAATGCTTGGTGTCATTAGAATTCAGATATCTCTTTAGATGGGTCACAGTCATATATCAGTCTTATTGGCATAAATCAGAACCATTTCCATCATCTGTGGAATGGCTCTGGTTTAAACTAGTGTAACTGAGATAATTTAGCTTCTTGCTTTATTAATTTAGCAAAAAAAAATTTTAAGCCAGCAAGTAATTTTTTTTTTCTCCCAGAAGTATTCAACATATACAAGCAAATAAGCTATAATGTAGCATAGTACAAAACATGTTGTTTTTCTCAATGCATTGAAATCAAGCTCGTTTATTTTGCTGAATGATTTGAAACCAAGACTACATTTAGGTCTAATAGGGTATTTTTTGAAGCAAGAAAATAATCATAACATTTTCCTCTCTCTCTTTTTGATCTAAGTTTCACTTATCAGTCCTATATGTGTTATCTACTGCAGTAGGATATAATTGTCTCAATATTAATTTTGCTATTGTTTGTTGTCCTTAAATCACATAATAATTGCAAAATTTAGCAGTTTTATTTCTTTGGCTCCTAACAATCTAGAAAGACCAACATGCACAAAGAACAGCACACGGCAGAGGTTATCGGACTGACCGCCAGCAGGAGGGACAACTTGGTCAAGTAATTTCATGCTTGTTTTCTTCCATATTTTCTTTATCACTGCTCTGAGTTCTTCATTGGCTTGCTCTAGGTTACCTGTGGCAAGGAAATGGGAAATAGAGGATGGCAATTACGGTTCAACCAGCTGGAATGAACCATGCTTTGGGTATTAATTAGCTGTATACAATTGCAGACTGTGACAGAGATCCTCTGGGGCGAGCCCATGTTATGTGATGTAGCAGACAATGCCACAACTAAAGAGAAAAAAGGGGAATTAGGCATCAAATTCCTGGTGCTTTCAAATCCAGTACCAGAGCACTGCAGACATCAAATGTGACTTCCAGACCCTGGCCTCACTCTGTCACTTCTTCTGCTTAAATTGTCCAGAAAGTGACAACTTGCTCTTTACAAGCCATTTCTTCCTTGATCCAAAGCTGAGCTTTTATTTACTTAATCACAGTAATTACTCGGTTGTACAGGCTTGAAAGTTCAGAAAACTGAGTACTGAGCAGTTTTTCATCCCCTGCAGTGCTCATCTAAACCACAAAAATGCATGAGGGGCCTTAATCTAAGTTTTTTATTACCAGCGGAACCCAAATTCTCCTCAGAATAGCAGAAGAAATGGAAACAAAAGGAGTAAAAGATGGCAAAAAACTGAAAAAAATGTAAAAATAGAAAGAAAATTCTTTGAAACATTCCATTATCTTTAAAAACCTTTCCCTCTTTAATACAAATGACAGAAATCCATTCAACCCAGTCAGAACTGGCCTTGACCAGATTGGGAATGTTGCTTTCAAGTGTGCAAAAGTTGCAGTTGCACCACTGTGGGATCCAAGGCACTGAGCTAAAAGGTAGTGAGGAAGGAGCACCTTGGTTGGGCAGGAATTCATTAATTTCTTGAAGTAGAACTCCTGCTATGCCACTGCTGCATGATTTTATCTGACCAGATGAAAACACAGAATAATTTCTGAGGTATGTTTGGCTCTGGCCTCACTATCCCTTTCCTTTCATTTTCTAGCAAATCATTCCTAGCAACAGTGAATACAATCCATGATTCAAAAGCTAACTAGATCCAGCAAGACCAAGATTTTGTAACTTTTCCTCATTGTGTTTTCTGACAAGTGCAGTAAAGGCTTTACAGTGAAGAACCTTACCTTCTGTTTTTATCTTTAAAGCAGTCCTAACCAAAGCAAATAAAGTAGCATTGAACATGACGGTTCCATCACTGTTTAGTGGCATATTCATGGCTACTAACCTCTGAAAAGGAGAAAAGAAAAACAAATTTTGATGCTGCTTTCTTTGAAAAAAACCTCCAGTAATGTTAATTTTTGAAAAGCTGATGTATTCAAAGGATAGTATTACTGAGAAGAATATAAATTATGTAAGTTCTTCCAAAAAAAGTTAAGTGTTCCATCCTAGCTGTGTATAATAAGCAGATAATACTGCTTTTCTCTGATATCAATCACATGTATGCTTATATACAAGTTAAAACTGTCCAGTAGTTTTCTTGAGTTATTTCTTGAGATAACTTTCAAACACTGAAGCCCAGTTCTTAACTGAGTCACACTGTGTGAGTACTGAGGACAAAAGCAGTTATTTCAGGGCATGCCCTCCAGCTGCAGTTGTGTCCCAGGTTTCCCAGGTGTTCCTCATGCTCCATAAAGAACCAGAGCACCAGGTCTTAATTGTCTGAGCTCATTTATTCCTCACGTAGCTCTTCAGTGATGTTGGAGCCTCTTATGCCAGCTACACTGAACTGCTGTGAAAGGGGCTTTTCTCATTGGGTCAGTCCATCCCTGCATCAGTGTTCTTTGAGAGCAGCATTGCTGTGACCCTCTCTGCCAAAAGGACACGATTTCACCTATCAAATTCTTTTCCTGATGTCTGACTTGGATTTTCTTCTATTCTAGTTTAAAAGCATTACTCAGTGAATAATTGATGTTAGCATGCAGACAGATAAAGGTTTGCTTTAAGTATGCCTTGAGACAGTCCATTCCAACCCAGCGGTTTACATGTCAACTTTACCTATTTAAAAAACAGATATACAAGAAATCCAAATTACAGTACTGTTGTAACAATCTTTTAATTAACAGGCCTGATCTTATTCCCAATGAAATTGCTAAAATCACAATATCCATAATTCTGAAGTCCTCAAATGATGTGATAATCATTCATCTCCTTTGTGCTGCTTTTCAATTTTTACATTAAAATGCCATTAATCCATGTCAAAATTAAACATTTTGCCTGAGAGATTCTATATAATTTTAAATTCCCATTTATTCTCTGTCTTCTCACTTGCTGCTTCATATTGTATTACACACTACTATTCACTCCAGTTTGGTTTATCATCTTGCAGTCAGACAGAAAATCAGGTGAAACCCACCTTGCAGGCCACTCGGTGAGGGCATAACTTGCCAAAACCAAGTGGTGGCTGAATCCGTCTCAGCAACGTCACCACATCGAGGTGCTTTATCCTTCCCCTAGAACCAACACACATCCGTTACCAAACATCCACTCCCCAAAAATACACCCTGTTCTGCTTGTACTGTTTTCACCACATAAATTATACCAGAGAAATGATCTAACTTACTTTGCTTCGGGGTCATATTCTGACCATATTCTTTTGAATTCATCCAAATGATGGGGGCCCAGAATAGACCAGTCACGTGTCAAATAATCAAAATTATCCATAATGACAGCCACAAATAAGTTTATAATCTAAAAAAACCAAACAAGTAATTAAGAAGAATCCACCTGGATTATTTTGATTTTTTTTTTTAATTCAATATCTAGTAGGTTAAGAACTCAAAAAGTAGATCAATGATTTTTGCCAAATATCATCAAATAGCACAGAAAATATTTGCATTTAACTGACTAACTGGAAGTCTATCAAATAATGTCATGACAAGAACATGGCTCTGTTTTAGAGTGCTTGATGTTTTGACACAGGCTGCAACATGGTTTTGTTTCTCTTCCTTGATTTGCCAGATCCCACTACATCAAATTGAAGAATGGATCCAATACACATATTATGGCACAGTGTGTATCTCAGGAAACTGCTTCTGTAGCAATAGGATTCAATTTCATGACAATACATTTTGTTAACACAGAAGGTCGTTCAGAGCAGCAGAACATATATGTTTACATCAGTTCACAGAATTTTGTTGGACCACTGTCCTTTTGCAAGGAAACCATTTCTGTGAATAGAACAAATCAATCAGCTTATACCAGACACCGGCAATGAGGAAAAACATATTTCAACAATTATTTCAGAGCAAATAATCCATTCTGACACAGGTTAGGGTGAAAGTTTATTGTTCACTTCTCATGTGCCACATACGAGGACATGTGTAGAGACACAAATCCAGATTCTGCTAAGTTTAAACAAAACAAACAGCATTACTAGTCAGTCAAAGGGAACTGCAGCTCTCTTATTAATGAATATTTAACGGTGCCATTGAGAAGTGCATGAAATAACAGCTATGAAAAGACTCCTAACTCAGCTGTCAAACATGCAGCCAAAATAAAATCTCGCAAAAGATAATTTAGAATCATAGAAACGTTTGAGTTCGTAAGGACCTCTAAAGGTCATCAACTTGCTGCAATAAGCAAGGACATCTTCAGCCAGATCAGGCTGCTCAGGGCTCTGCCCAACCTAACCTTGGATGTTTCCAGGCATGAAGGTCATCTACCACCCCTCTGGGCAACCTGTGCCAGTGTTTTACTCTCAGTGTAAAAATTGGTTTAAAATACAGGATTTAAGACTCTGTATGGAAAAAATAATCTTGCCAAATTATTTTGGGTATGGGATTTTCAGTCATTCTCTCAACTCACTACGCTTCATTCAGAAGAAAGCCAAAATGCCAAAGCTCATTGCTGTTAATAAGCACAAGCTAAACTCACCAAAAATGCACAGAGCATGTAAAAACTGATAAAATAAATGATGGCAAAATTGCTTCCACATGTGTACTCTTCCCCAGGATTATAATCGGATTCTGGATCACAGCGCTTTCCAGGCAAACATGCCAGCATGATTTCCTGCCAGGCTTCTCCAGTTGCACACCTTCATAATATCACAA
The DNA here is from genome assembly GCA_013389985.1 of Dryoscopus gambensis. Lineage (NCBI taxonomy): Eukaryota > Metazoa > Chordata > Aves > Passeriformes > Malaconotidae > Dryoscopus > Dryoscopus gambensis. Next base: position 101,450 of record WEIT01026800.1, read on the forward strand.
AGATAAATTCAGCATTATTTGATCAAGATAGATTAAAATTTATTAGTTTGTCACATTCTGAGAAAATCCTGGAACCTGTACAAGCACAAATGTGAAGACAGACTGTGAATATTTCAGAGTAGGAACTAATTAAAAAAAAAGTACAGAGCAAGTTTTAGAACTGACAAGCAAAATCTGACATTGCAGACACATTTTATAAGGTAGACTAATGCACCACAGAGGCTTGCATGTAAAAACTGGAACACCAAACTGTGATTTATAAGTTACATACTGATTACAGTGGAGTTACTGTGAACAAAAGCAGTGTTGTGCATGAAAATCTGCCATAAAATTTCAAAGTACCTATTTGTAAAAGATGAACTGTGGTTGAAGAAATGCCTGTCTCTAATTTCTGCTATTGCATTTTTTGCACAGTTGCATGAAGCCTGTGTACCGCCCCATGATTTCAAATTTTTAAAAGACAATTACATAATTATGACATCTTTGGCTGTGTTCATTAGCTGGTGTCAAAGGCACAAAGTGACTTAGATCTCAGTGGGTGATGCCTTTGGTCCCAGATAAGGAATGTCCTGCCAGTTTTGCCAGCCAGGTGAGTAACAATGCACAGGAGCTGAATTACAGAACCTCAGGCAAGAGACCACTCAAGGTGATCACCTTTAGAGGCATCCCTGTCCCATGTCATCCTCTCCTTGTTCCAGGGCATTCTGAAGCACTGCTGGCAAGTGTTTGCCTTCTTAAGCTCTCCAGTGGTGTAGATCCCATAATCCCCCACCCCACATTAAGATGTAGCCACCTTCACCTTCAGGAAGTTTTTCCTATGGCTTAGCCAATATTTCCTGTCTGCAAGTTACAGCCTTTACCTTTGGTCAGCTCTTCAGCAAACGTAAAGAACAGTTTGTTTCTTTATGTTTGCAATAACTTTTCATTTCTTCAATCACACAAGTTGTACTTCTAAAGATCTCAGTAAGGGCAGAGTCTTTTGCAGCTTTCCCAATACTCACACAGATTGATACCTGGGCTGACTACGTTTGGGCTCTGCCTGAAGACAGTTCCTGCCCAAACGAGGAGCTTCACAAGAGCTGTAATGAGTTTAGATCTGTGTCACCTCATTAGAACCCTGCTGTGCCAAAGGACATTCAGCACACAGCCACAAACGGGATGTGCTTGCTGAGCTGGATTGATGCTCACTTGCAAATACATTTTGCACATTTTTCATACATCAATGAAATGGGATGCCCTGAGTGAGAGTTAAGCTTTACTCACCTGAAGAGAAGAAGCACAGCTTGGGGGAAAGTCTGAAAATTGTTGTTTCTGTTTATCTGATTGTTGTCCCTCATGGCCACCTTTCCAAATACCTACAATAAACCAGAATTATGACCTTCATTCCAGTGACCTGTGCTGTCAGAGGCTGTAGGCCTTGCAATCTAAGCTTCTTCCAAGATGCACAAGATTTCACAAACACACTTTCATTACACTTTAGACTTTTCATGATAGCCATACAAGTGCAGTAAATTTATCACACATACAAGGAAAGGAAAAAAAAGCAGAACATCAAGTTCTTCTCTTGTGTCTTTTTGAATTTCCTGACTATGAAAATCAGAGCCAAATAAAGATCTTCCCATTACTCTGAAAGCTCTGCCTTATACACAGCACTCCTATCAAAGGAATGTTTCAATAAACAACTTAGGAAACAAGTCTCAGATAACTCTGTACTGTTGTTTAATGCTAAAAATGTTCTCTCATTACCTGCATTCCAATGACAGCATAGATGAAGAACAGCATGGCTATCAGAAGGGCAACGTAAGGCAGAGCCTAGAAAGGAACAGGCGCATTGTCATTTAATAGTTTCACACCATAATTTCTATTTCCATTTGCAAAAGTAATTTCTCTGTTCAACATAGACTTTTCCAAGGTTTTTCTTCCTATGCAAGTGCTTAAAATGTTATTACCTGTCACTCTTAACACTTTGCTGCATGCAATGAACACCAGCTTCATTGTATTTTAAATTACTTCTGCCAGCAATCCAGAGGGAAGGATCATCTTTAGTGTTTTTAATTTTATTTTCATTCCTGATTCTGGCAACACAAAGACACTTCCTTCTATGCAGTGACAGAGCTTCATTACCTTCACATTTGTTAGTTTTCAGGAGCAATGATTCAAGTATCTATTTCACTTATGAAATTGGTTTTATGTAAAATATGTGTTAAATTCTTCTTTTCTAGTCATCTAATAAAATGTGTGGAAGCATGAGATCTATGTATGTCAAACCCATCTTCCCTCTGTTAAATATACCAAATATTTTTTCAGGAAGTATCATAGAAATCTCACAGTAACAGCTAATATCAAATGACAAAGAATGACCCTCAGACTCACTGAAGTAATTGGTGAAATTTATTTTGGCACTAGTATGGAAATGTACTTAAATATGTCATTATTGTTAATATTAACTAAAAAAAATTTTTTTGCACTCTATGGGTTATTGCTTCATAAAATTTGTTGTATAAATGGTTGTAACTATAAAGCAAATTTAAATAAATCGTGCTAACCTGAAATGACTTGATAAATGTCCACAGTAAAGTTCTGATTCCTTCCCCTCTGCTCAGCAGCTTCACCAACCTCATCACACGGAAGAGACGGAAAAAGGTGATGGAGATCCGAGCGCTGTCTTCGGAGTTCTGAAGAGCATCATGGAGAAGTCAAACCAAGTACGAACTCAAACATGCAACACTTCCAGAAAAACAACATAAAATGCAAAGGTGGAAGAGGTAAGATTTGAAAATGTATCTTGAGGGCCTGTTCACCTTGATAACCATGATATGAAAGGAAAAATTACATGCTGAAAACACAGGACCTGTAGAAATGCTTCACACACCACATGCATTTCCAAGTTTTCTGGTTTGTTAATAGGATCATATTGGGTTTGTTTCTAGTAGACTCCAATAGAACACTGACAATGAATGCAAACCACTGCATAACACCTTTGCAGTAAGACAAGTATGAAAAATACAGAAAAACTTGGTGGAAAAAAGGCATGGTAAAAAGAATAAACTCAAGTATAGGTAAAACCACTGGGGTCACTTTGCTGATCTTACCCCAGACTCATCAGTTGTGACTGTTTCAGTTGGCTTTGGCTTTAAGAAATTAAGAACATTAAATATTAAAATCAAATAAAAGATTAAAAAAAGTTAGTTTAGCCATAAACAAAATGCAGAACATTTTAAATTTCTAAATGTAAATAAACAACTTTCAACTCAATATATGTCCTGAACAAAACATTAACACCCTTATTAAAACCATCCTCTCATCATTTGGCTGACTCATGCTGAAACGTTTTTGGCTGACTTGTAATAAAATCTGGTATAAAATATGTTTAAAAGATTCAACGGAAAGTAAATACAAAATAAAATATCTGCTCCTATGTAGGCCAAACAAAATTAGCCATCCATTTTCACAGATTGTATGAAATTATAGCAGAAAGCCCAACTGAAACTCCGGAACAAAGCTCGGGGGTCAAACTCTGGTATTACAAGGTCCTTTTCTGCTATGCCCTTTTTGAAGATTAATTATTCCATCACTGGAATCTAACCCCAGTCAAGTAATTGTGTTTTATATCACACCAAGAGCTCCCTTACAGAAAAGTTAATTCACTTGAGGTAACTCAGTGATGAACACTGGGTGCTGCAGAGCTTAACAAGGACAGGGTTTGCCTCTGCCCAAGTGACAGACAAAGGTTTTTAGCCCCATGCCCTGAAGGCTGACCCTCGCACAGCAGTGCACGAGGAGGTAATACTGGAACTCCCTCACCATACCTGAGCTGCTGTAACAGGATCAGGCATGGAGAAAGGGATCAGGATTTGATTGATCCTTTTGGAACAGATCTGTGCAGTCCTCAGGAGCTACAGGGAGCAGAGAGGCACACGAGACTCCTTGTTCACAGAGCCAAACTCCATGTCCTGTGAAGAATATCTCCCTTTTCTCCTTTTATTCTATCAGATTTTGGAGGAACTTTCCTCAGAGCCTAAATGGTCACACACTTTGCAGAGTAGGCAGCAAAGCTTAAAGGACCAACGTTCTGTGCTTGCTTGTGCACTGACAGACTTACAGCAGCTTCCTCCAAAATTGGTCTTTAAAAACATTTATAGCACTAGGTAAAACGAGATTCTGGATGTTAGATTCCAGTGATGGGTCTTACCCTCTTGCCTAAAATATCCTCCTTTTAGAGGGGCACCTTTCAACAACTCCTGTCACATAGAGCAGCAGTGAACACGATGCCTCCCCAGAGGTGCTTCCAGCACACTGTGGATGCACCAGCCACGCTCAGTGCCACACTTCACCTGCTCAAATCTCACACACTGCTGTTGCTCAAGATAAAACTCGAGGAGAAGGAAGGGAAAAGAGAGGAGCTGATTCTGTTGAGAATATATTATACAAAGATACTATGGTAAGGAAAGGGGTAGTACTTAAAAATCAGATTATTAAAATAATAATTGTTTTCTCTTTTGTTTCAAAATTTATATAACATACAGGTATCACAAGGGGAAAATAAGGTAAAAATAACTGTTTGCTCAGCTACATGCAGTCTATGTATGGATACATTACTGCCCTGCCAGGATATCAATATATTCTGAAACAAAGAGTTTTTAACTGTATAAGGGATTATCACTAGATTCAAACATTAAATTAACCAAAACCCAGATCTCTTATTAAACTTCAGCAAGCAGAGTATTTGTAAAACTGGCTGTAACATCTAAACTTTCTAAGAGCTTATATAAAATAGACAGGAAATCTGCTGCTAAAGAAAGACAATTGCTTCATTAGAAATTCCCTGTAAATTTCAACAATTTGAAAAAAAATCATCAAAATATAATTAAAGAAAAATTCATTCTCACAAACATCATAAATGTCAAAATATCACAGATCACAGAAACAATCTTGCAAAGCTGTCTACCTGAATCAATCCCAAACCTGCACCACTGCACACAAACCCACACTGCTACTGATTTTTTAGCACAGAAAAAAAAAATCCTTTTCATTTTAAGCTTTAAAATAAAAAAAAAAAGGTTTCATTACACCTTCTGCAGATGAAGCCTGAAATGTCATATTAATGTCTGGTGACTGACTCAGGCTGAGCTTGATACCCTCTTAAATAGTGAGAAAATTACTTAATTTGCTTCAGTATTTTGTTTCATCAAAAATTGAACGTACTATTTGACAGAGGCCAGATTAAATTGCAGTATCATCACAAATTGACACTAAAAAAAATGAAATAAAATTTGGGGATTGGCATGTGGGAATTTTTCCCACTATGTTTTATAGGAGCAGGATGGGGCCCCAACTGAGCTAGCATCAGTATCAGGATGACAATATATGATGGGATAAATAATACCAGAAAAAGGATACTTTTGTTCTCCATATTTTTATTTAATCACTTTTCCAAATGAAAAAATAATGAGTTTGCATTATGACTTGGTTATGAAAAAAAAAAAAAACTCTCAAAAGGAAAAGTCAGTAAAAAAAAGTTTTCTATAACTCTCTTAGTAATTACTTAATTCTCACTTTTAAAAATGCAGAGGGGTCAGATCACCCAAACTATGTGATCAGTTCTACTGGAGCTGCTCAGGAACGATGATCCCTCACTTTTTTTATCAGGAGGTCACGAAGGTATTTGTGTTTGCACAGTGGTGTGTGCCCAGGACCGCCCAATGCACACTCCCCTCACAAATCCCTCTTTCTCAGCTTCTTTGGACTAAAAAGTCCTAATTGCCTGTTTCTGATGGCTGATCTGATGCTCCTGGGGAGTCCTAGAATGTCATATTCAAGAGATTAAAAATTATGGACACTGGAAAGTGCAGGCCAGTAATGAAAAATAAAAACACTCTGTTCACAAAAAGCAAATTGTACAATAATACCAAGGTAGAGATAAACGCTGGAAACAAAGTATGAACATGAACTCCTGATACAAGAGGAGTTTTTCCTACTGAAGCTGAAAATATTCATCACTGGGTAAGTGTTTTGGGTTTGACATTTTAGAGTGTATCTAATTTTTTACCCTCTTTGGCATTTCCCCTGATAATACAGCAGCTTAGTTCATTTTACTAATACCAATTATAATGAAGCTAATATAGTGATATACCACAAAAGTATTCATACTTATTTATAAAGGAAATGCTCATCTGGGAGACAAAGTTAGTTAATGGTTATGTGTGTCCATCGAGCATGAAGCAATGCTCAGATCTGGGTAACTGAGATAAAGATAAGATCATCTTCAGCAACAAAAACAGACAGACTGACAGAAACAGAGCATCTGCTTCCTACAGATAAGGAGAAACCAGACACTCCCCAAGCACACAACCTTGTTTGCAGCATCAGTGACATTACGTGCACAGACACAGGTAAGAAGGTGGCACATCTTGATTTTGTACACGTAGGGAAGTATTAGAAGAGACCTGAGACTGAGGGGGACGGGCTGAGCAGAGGCTGCCTCTGGGGATGATCTCTGCTGATAAGAACGCAAATAAAAATATTTCCTGTGGTCAGACAATCTACATCCAGCCTCCTCCTTCCCCTCACCTTCCACCAATCATTCCAATGCTACTTGGTCCCAAATGCTTTGGGACAGGCTGGTCATGGGTAGGATTTTTTTGTCCCTCAAAAACTGGGACTGTGTGATTCTTAAGATGGCAGGTGTACCTCCGTCTGCTAGAAGTCTGGGGATGGCCACGGCTGGAATAAATGGACAGCTTCTGCTTTCCCTGCTTGGCTGACAGACACACTGCAGTGAGGGGAACGAGCACAGAGACTGCCCTCATTGTTGTGCCTGTTCTGTCAGCCATGGGCCAGCTACACTCAGAGCCCAGGTCAGCAAAGCACTTCATAACCATGTAATATTGAGCCAATATTGAAATACTTCAAATAGGCAGTAATACATGATTTTTCTTTTTTAGTTAATCAAAGTGCAACAGAACAGTTTTCTTCCTCAGACAATCCCAACCCTCAAAAAAATATAACCAATGATCAACCTAAATTTCTGACTCACTGATTAAAATGTTTGCAACCTGCTACCAATTTTGGTCAAGCACTAATTCTGCTTATGAAAAATTTAGCACATTTCCTAAACAGGAACTCCTTGTTACACTCTTCATATTGCAACAAACGCTCAAAATAAACATCCTGACTAAAAAGAACTTCAGCATCAAAACTGTGAACAGTGTGAAACAGATTGGATCATGCATTGGAAGCAAACTCTGTGCTTAAACAAAAAATACACATGGTGAAAACCAGTGATGTTAGTAAATGGTGTTGGTCAAATGCTTCTTTTTTACATATTGTGTCAAAGCGTCCAAGAGTGTGTCAGGACAAATTATACATGGTGACAACATCCTCATCACCAAAATTGCAGAAGGAAGCATCTGAATGACAAACACATATGATGACAATAGCATACACAGCAAAACATTCATGGTTGCCAAAATATCTCCAGAAACATGTGCTGTGAATCCATGTGCACAAACACACACGATTTGTTCAGGGAATAGTAACTGCAGCTCAGATGTGAGCATGAAATTTTCTTCATAGTCTTATCAGTGCTCTGATATTCCCTGTTCGACATGAACCAAATGCCCATAAACACCAATTAATAAAAATTTTAAGTCAGTGTGAGAAACCCCAGAAAAGATTTTTTTTTAAGTGCTTTTTCCCTTGGGAAAGATGTATTTAAATTGAAGTTCACAATTAATATGTTGGTGGCATAGAGTATTATATGATAACTAATAAATATTCTGTTGTACAATAAAGTAAATAAATTCTTACTGTTAACACCATGAAAGCAGCTCAGAAATTCATTTCTGGTTTCAAATTAAATATTGCAACACTGTAGAGATTTAATGTTGCACTAAGACTTCACACTAATGAAAGCAAAGCTGTATGAGAATATAGTTTTCTGACCTATCCTTAAGCCTAAAGAGAGATGTTTGCAAAAGTCTACAAAATATATCAACAGTATTCAAAAACCACAAATTACTAGCACCGATACCTAAGTTCTAACATATAATATGGGTGCAGAAAGTGGTAGTCAAACTGAATTGGACTGCTCTTCTTCAAAGTTGAATCCAGAATCTCTTACAGGAGGTAGATACGAGGTTTTTACTCCACTCCTCCACACAAGCACAAGGTCAAGATCCAACACAAACAGGTTTTCCTGAGGGGCTCAGGAGGAAGATATAACTGCTGTTCCTTTAAGCCCTATTTCAGCAGAAAACCTGAAGTTTATTTAATGTCAAGAATAAAATCAGTCCCATAGAGATGGCATTAACTATTTACATAAAAGATGAGGAAAGTGAACTCTCCATTATTTTCTCAACATTTTGGCAGCACATGAATGATAAAAGAACCTTAAATAAAAAATGTGAACTAAAACTTTTTCAACCACTATTTCAACAATGTGATCATGCTTCTAAGTCATTCAGTGTTGGTCATCCAAATGGCTTCTGAGCTGAAATATAAGATAATTTCTATACAGTCAGGCCAGATTGAAACTTGTATGATATTTCCTTTTAAAAAAATTATTTACTCAGATTTTACTTCCAATTTATTTCTCTCTCATTCTCATAAGTTATAGATGTCCCTCTCCCAGACTGGACTGACCACACTTTGCGTCTGCCAATCATTACTCTGCTTTCTTAATTTGAAAAGCAACCATTTCTATGACCACACAAGATCTTGCATGTCATGTGAAAGTTTCTGAAAACAAAAGGCCACAGAACCCAAAAGTAATTATATAGGTTTTAGTAGTGGTTTTAATTTTTTTTATTGCTACACCATATGTATATTTACTTGTATATACTTGCCTCTAATAATTTCTAAAAATAAAATGAACATGAAAACCAATTAGGTTCATAAAAGAAGAAGGTTGAAGGAAGGGATATAAAATGAAAGAGAACTTAAAAAGACAATCACAGAAAATTTTTTATTGCCAAAATATATGTTGCTCTGAGGTGGTTCATTTCTGGAGTTGGTCACTGATCCAGTCCTTGAGAATGCTGACCAATCCTGTAAATTTCTTAGTACATTAAAGACTGACTTCCACAGGCACTGAAAATACTCAAACCACTGTAATTTCCTGGATTATATGAGACTGGGAGGTTACTGGATCAGAAGAATCAGCCTCAGGGAAGCATATATATTATTACAAAATGTTTAAAAAAATTAGCAACCAAATAAAAGAGATGACATTTAATTTCCAGTATTTAATACTGAAATCAAGGCAATGTGTACCTAGACAGTCCAATTCATTCTCTTGTAAAAAATGGGTCAGATGCAAATTTGTTGTCTACTAGAAGAACTCACTGGCCTTTTCAGTGGATCTAAGCATACCCAGCTACACAATCAGAATGATGCTGAGCTGTTTCCACAGCACGAGGCAATCACATATGTAATCCTACAGGAATGGTTGGTTCACACTGAGGACATGAAGTATTCACACTCATGTCCCCTTTGCACTGCTCAATTAAGATGCTTGCAATTAGATCTGCAAGAAGATCTGATTTTCTGTCGGTGCTGGTGATTTACCCTGCTCCATATCAGCCCGCAAACAAGGCTGGGCTCCCTCAGCTTAAGAAGTTTCTTTAGTGGGAATTTTCACAGCTGCTATTTCAATCATGCGTGAAATCCCATTGGAAACAAAGTCTCGTTAGCATCTCAGCAGAGCTGTAGATTTCCCAGGATCACTGTCAGTGTTCGATAATGAGTACGGGTGGAATGGCACAATTCAGAATGCTGAAAAAACACCGAGCAAAAAGTTCTAAAATATGGGATTTGGATTACAGAAATTTAAACAAAACTAATCAAGTAGGAATAGTTCAGTAGAATCAAAACAGTAAAAGTAATAAAAATCTAAGAAATTTCCCTGGACACTGCAGCATTAACTGTTTCATGTTGAAAATGGGAAACCAAGCCCAGAAATATATTGAAACCATAATACATTCTTGACTTGCACAAACAAAGCACAGAAAAGTGGCAAGACCAGAAACAGACCATGCTTAGTACACAAAGAGTCTGCTGTGCAAAACTAGAAGAAATTGAAGATGAGCATTTTTCCTCTTGTGAGTAAAACATGAAAACTAAGAAATGGCAGTGCTGGTTGTTGACTGTGGTGTGTACTTATCTTGGAGATCATTAATTGGTCTCCAGAATGTTTTCAAGACAGCTGTGAGAATTGCTAAATGACAGTGTTCTTCACAGCTGACAGCTCAGCAGTGACCAGTTACGAGTAGTGCTGTCCAATGAACACTGCCCATACACTGCTAAACCCTGCTTTGGTCGTGGAAGTACCTCTGAGCCATCTTTCAATCTCTTCACAATCAAATACATTTTGCAGCTATGAGAGAAAGCTATTCTAAATGATTGGTCTTTTTATACTCCTCAAATACTGTGCTCACCTATACCAGTACTATTGTGAATGGAAATCGTGAGTAAATTGCAAATACTTGAGCTGTAAGTCTATTAAATCCAAAACTTTTCTGGGGGAAAAAAACCACCTAACTAAACAAAACAGAGAAAAAAACCCAATCAAAAATAAATCAAAGGCAGATTTTAAAAATATACTGTAAGAAATGTCTCAAGGGGACGCTGCAATTCTGGGTTGATTGACCCTCCCTCTCAGCTCAAGGTCCTGCTGTTCACAGAAAGATCCATCCCCACAGAACTGAGAAAAATCAATCTGAAATCCAAAGGTCAGGATAAAGTTCTTCTGCTCCCATGTTCTCACATCACTCCTCCATTTTCTTTCCAGAAATTCAGGCAGTCATGAGATTCTCACAGTTTAACACAAGACCAGGAAGCAACTTCAAGGTGAATCTGTTGTCCAAACACCCATATGTGCAACAGCCATCAGTCAAAATTTTGGTGAAAGATGGAGTTTTCCAACTACTTTAAGAATAACTCAAATTTCCAAACACTTACTGCAGGTTATGACTGGGAAAAAAACAAAATTCTATTTTCCACAGCATGGAAAACCTTACTTTCTATGTGCCCTTTTCCTGCTGCCTCATTAGATATGAATGCTAACACTAACACCCAAACCTCCCACAGAAAAAGAAATCATCATTTATTAAACCGAGCCATTGAAAACTTATAGAATCTTGAATTATCTTGGTCAAGTTACCTACAAAAACCAAAGGGCTTCAAGTAAAATAGTAACATAAGCTCAAATCCTTTTTTTCCGTATTTTCTGTGCCTATATAGAAGAACAATTCTTATTGTCTCACTGCGCTGCGTGCATGTGCAGCTATACAAGTATATAAATAAATAATAGTAGCTTGTACAAACATCTGTATCAGTGTTTTGGTCTTTGATTCCAGGATCAAACATACTTTTCTAAAAAAGGACGTTTTGGGGGGTTAAGTTTACATTTTGTGTATTTCTTGATGACAGCAATTACTTTTTAGTGCATGAACAGTTGCTACTTACATTAACTTCTGTTATAGCAATATCAACGACGCTACCAACAACAATTAAGGCATCAAAAGTGTTCCATGCATCAGTGAAATAGTGCTGTTAGGACAAGCATTCAGCAGAAAGAGAGCAAGAGAAAAACACAAACAGAAAAAGAGAAGAAAAGGACAGTGTTATAACACAGAAACACTCTAGGCTTCTCTGATGTACCACTATACAATCTAAACTTTCCCTTTCATAGCTAAAAGAAATTGGTAGAAAAAAAAGGCTATTTATTTCCCATATCAACATAATTGACCTATGACTGGTCTGTACTCAAAACTTTAGAAACATCAGATCAAAATCTGTGACTTGTCCAGATGATGGAAATAGTGGGGAGACAGAGAAAGAGAAGTAGGGACTGGGGAAAGTAAGCTGGGATATACTCACATCAGCTTCACTGAGAACGACGTCTACTATGCTGCCAATAACGATGAGGGAGTCAAACGTATTCCAGGCATCACTAAAATAGCCCTGAACAGAGCAGGCAGGGTGCAAACGTTTGTGATTACACATGAAATGTCAAATATTTGCATACTTCTGTTTAGTTTTGCATAAACAGAAATTAGTTAAACAAAACCTGTGGTCTAATGAGAAAACAAAACAAAACCAAACAATATTGCCTACTGAAGGAAAAGCAACACATATGTGCATGTGTGTGTATATATATAATTATATATATACATGTACAGACACACACACAGACACACACACGCTCTACACATGCAGAACACAACATCAGATAAGCATGATGTTGGCAAGCAAGCCATCATCCAAAATTGGTTTGGGGCTTCTAGCAAGGCTGAAAAATTCTAACATATATACCCTAATGAGGACAACAAGACCCCTTTCATTATGTTTCTGCAAGAGCAAGCCAATCGAAGCCTCCCTCACATCAAGTCTTACCTAAGTCACTGGTAAAAATATTCAAAGGGTCAAGCCTCATCACTGGCTAAACACGCACAGTTATTAATGTGAAACTGTGCTTAAAGGTTAGAGAACTGCCCTAATCTTCTATTCATAAACTAGGTCTAATAGAGGCACTCATCCTACATTTGCAGTCAGAGGCCAATTCCGCAGCCAGTGAAGTCAGTGCTAAGAACCACAGCAACCTGAACAATTTCCTAATGCTTTTTGGTTGGCGCAGCCACTCCAGTGTCTGAAAACTCATTTTCATAAATTGCTTCATCACCCTTCTAACATTTTATGGCTTTAAATATATTCCCCACATGTTTGTTACTGGGACATGACTGCAAAGGGTTATAAAGGGCTATCATGCAATTAGCTGACTATGGGCATAAAACTGCATTTTTGAGCAGAGATACTTCAGAAGAATCCTCCAGGTAGGTTCCAGTGTGGAACAAATCAAGATGCATTACAATAGTTAAGATAACTATGGAGACCAGAGTTTTCTGCAATATGTGGATTCTTCCTAGTTATTATAGAAATCCAGAAGTGGAAAAATTACTAAACTTGCCCCTTACCTCATTCAGATATATTAATGTATCAGTCTACCATGACTAAGAAATGTGCATTACATGACAAAAGCTGAAACGTACATTTTGTACGTGTACATTTCTTGGCAATTAATTTTAAAATACTAACTTTTCAGCCACTATTGAAGCTCTAAAATAATAGATTTAGCAAGAAGTTTAAAATTACAAATGTGCTAATCTAACCTTATGTCTAGTTACACTTTTTATTACACTGTTTGCTCTAAGATAATGTTTTAGCTGAGTAGTTTAAGTTATTACATGAGTTGTCAGCAGAGAAAAGGAAAATAGGGTCCAAAATATTTTAGAATTGGACTGATATTTTTCTCAAGATTTTAAACTGTTAGAATTTCTAGTCATTTCAAAGTTTAAAGTAACGCACCTGAGTGCATTAGTATTTGAAAAAAGGCTTATTTTGTGTGGAAATTTGCTCTCAGAGACTATGAGAGAGCTGCTACAGTAGACAACAGCTCTGCGTTTTATTCTTGGAGAGGAAGCAGAGTCAGGAAAAGCTCATTATGTTTCTAATGCTACTCTTTTAAAACACAAATTGCTACAATCATTCCTTTGCTTAAGGAAGGGGATGTAAGAGAAAATAGATCAGAATATTGTTATCTCCACAACCCTTTGCACTACTCTGGTTCTTTGGGGTTAACGATCAATTCCAGTTTTGGGGCAAAAGCCAGTGCTCGCAGATTTGGCCTCCTGAAAAAATGCCTCCACTCCTAAGAGCTCTTGCACAGTTCCCTATTGGTCCCTTCCTACTCATCCTGCTCCTTGGGAACAAACCATTCCCAAAGTTTTACTAAGTGAGCATCATGCTGAACCATCCCCACAATACTGAAATTTATAATCCTAATGAGATTAGCAGCTTCCAACCAAAGAAATGGAGCTTCTCTCATCATATTCTTCCTGATCATTCACATTCCTTATTTCTAAGAATCTTCCTTGACTTTAGAATAGCAATATAGAATAGAATATTTCTGTATGTGTGTATATATATATATATATATATATGCACTAAATAAGACACTGTTGGCAAACAGCAAACACATAATCAGCACAATCCTGAGCTGTGCTATCCATCTTCCTCTACAACTGGAACCAAAAAAGGTCCTCCAAATAAAGGATAATTTCAGCTATAGAAAAGTTACTTTACTAGACATGCTACAAGATCAAGCACTGAAATAAAAAAAAATCACATTTTGATTCAATACAGCTAAAACACTTTACAGCTAAAATAATCTACACATTTATTTATTTATTTTATGAAACCTTTTCCATCAGTATAGACAAATATTGTTCAAACTAATATGTAAAGCAAAAGCATACAAATAAACAGAAAACTAAGAGAAAATAAAGATGGTTTTGGAAAAGGGAGGAATGGACAAGTCACAGCAAATAAACATCATGCAAATAAGTTGTTTTCACCACTGCAAGGACCCAAGTTCAATTCACTTACTAGCCATCTTTCCTTTTTTCTTACAAAAATCTGATGTGAAACGACAGGGAAAATCATTACAAGTTTAAGCAACAACTGGCTACCAGGAAGCTGTACATACGGTATGTGTGGATGTATTATTTTTGATTCCAGTGCTGTATTTCGTTTTGAATGGCACTGACCCATACTGAGTGACAGAGTTTAGCAAATGTGAAGAAAAAGGCCTGTTCTTTTAGCTTATATTATGAAAAAATTTGCTTATTGAGAAATGCTGAAGGACAAAATCACAAATCCTGGGGAATATGTAGGTATAGAGAATTAGCAACAAAATATGTTTCCATACACCTACCACATAAATATTTTAGTTCTTTTAGTACTCCCTTGGAAAATTTAGGGCCTCATTCTGCAGAGTCTTGTGTGACCCAATCTCCCAGTCAAGTGTGCCAGACACCCAGCATCATCTTTACTATCTAGCACTGCTCCAGGTTTCATGTATTTCAGAGCTGGAAGTCAGTCTGCAGTGCCTTGGTTTTACACAACACAATATCATGGAAGAGTATCAATAACTTATAGTAGCCTGAAGTTTACATGACTGGCAAAACCAAAAGATCACCGTTTTCATAGGACTTTTTTCAATATATTAAGGGGACACTGTCAAGCAGATGAGATAAAAGTTAACAGGTTTTTGTCTATTCTTATTTTTACAGAGTGAGTAATGGAGTTTGTATCTGATGCTTTGAACATCTCTGAATTAACTTTTTAAATGCACAAAATTAATAAATAAAACTCTTTATTCTGTCAGACTAGCCTAAGACACCCACCCACCAGTGACACGGACACAGAGGAAATTAATCAGCCTTCCCTCATAGACCCTAAAGCAAAACACTTAGTTTGGTTTCAGATTGTTCCTACTATTATTAAATCTTAATACGAGTTAAAGCAACTAATTGTTGTTTTAAACATGCATCTATTTTGAAATTTAAATTAAAGACATTAACATTCTGCTAAAGGCTGCTAGCTGATTTTTGATTATTAATGAACTACATAATATGTGTTGACAATAGGTTTTGTTAAAGAGTATCTGATAATTTAAAAGGTTGCAATCTCCAAAGAATAACAGGAACAACCTTAATTGTACTTTATTCCCTTCCCTTCCTGCTAATTAGTCTCTTCCAAAAGTCTGATTATTATCATAGTCTTTAAACCTCATCCTGCTAATTAACAAGTTTAAGGTGTTCTGCATCTATGGGGGCCCAAAATTTGGGAAATGAGGACCTTCCACTGGCAGTGTCTGCCCTTCAAACTCTCAGGGTTCAGATCCAGGGATCTCTCACAGTGAAAGCATCCAGTCAGATAGAAAGCATGTTGCAACAGAATTAAAGCTCAGATTGTACAGAGTCTTAGAGACCAGTATTAAGACATTGCATTTGCTAACGAGTAGGAAGCCCACAGTACAAATGGAGCACTGTGATTTGTACACTCATGATCAGACCACTGTGTTTTGCATTAGCTGCTATTTCTGACTACAGTCACAAGTGCATGGAGAACCATACAAGGATTCACAATCTTCTTTCAAAAAGCAGATGAATGCAGCAAAGTCCTCTGTGCGAAACAAGGATATAGAACAGGAAATACAGATCAGGAAACACAACCAGCATACTCATGACACTGTGGTCCACACAGCTGAGCTATCTCCTCTGGGGCCTCATATTGTGCTATTTTTAACGTGAAACCCTTAGCATTTAAATAAGATAGCTGACACAAAAATACAAATAAATTCATTAGAAATGTACAATGGACTGGACAGTGCAGAGCGAGACTACGGGAGAGCGGGTAAACATTCACCCAGAACTCCACAGTTCACATCTCAACACCAGATCTCAAGTGATGGATAATTTGTTCAATTCTGCAGGCAAATATGAGCTGGCTTTAAACCGAGTAGCTGAGCCTGTAGAGCCAAGCTCAGTGCTAAATGCAAGCTGAATAAATAGTTTTGAAAATCTGGAAAGCTGTTGTACACCTGCTGCAGCCTGAGCTCTGGGCAGCCGTGCTGTGAGCACAGAACCGCCTGGGTCAGAGCAGGAACAGGGCTGCCCACAGAGCCAGGGCTGCTTCACACCAGCAAAGGGCACAGCGCACAGCCAGCTCCACAGGCAGGTATCCTGGTTGCTTTAAAAGAAGGGCAATGGCAAATGAAAAGTACCAGTCTTGGATGGTGAGATCAGTAAACTTCAAATGGCTCAACTGGTTTTTTTCAAATTCCATGTATAGCAAGTGAACACATTTTACTTCTTTACATAGCCCACAATAAACATTAATTTCGTTGTAGTGAAAAAAAATTTAGTCTATTTTTTTGTCATTAACTTCTGCATTTCCTAAATGCAGTATGAGAACCGAACAAAAAACTGCATTAGCTGTCACAGGATAATTTTATCTTTTTTTAATTAGAGTTATCAGTTTCTCTTGCAAATCTACTTTTGAAAACATGTCTGCATCATTCATATTGACAGTGTCCCTTTAAGACAAGGAATCAACCATGCAGTGTGGGGCCTTCCACCGAATATCGTGTATATATAACTGAAAACATAAAAATCTAAAAAGGCTATTGAATATGTAAATTATCTATATGTTTGTTTGCAATACTTGGCTATATCTTATAAAGAAATTATTTTGCATTTTAGAATAGGAAATGATACAGGATACAGGTCTTTACTGGAGATTAAGTTAGTGTAAAGTAATGAATTTAGTGCCCAGAACAGGAGACGTAGTAATGCTTGTAACAGGAAATGATTTATCAGATTTAGAAAGGGACATTTTTCATTACCTCAAAACATTCCAGATCTCATCAATCACTTTGTAAGATTTTTTTTTTTAATACCTGCATTTCATTTCCTGGAGCTACAATTCTATTATAATTTCTCTGATAGATAAATGTGGGAAATGTTGGTTCTTTTCGTTCTTTGAATAATGTAAAGCAAGTATGAAAATCATTAGACTTAATTTCTGTGGTGATCACCTAATTAAAGCATATCTTAAACTTACCTTGGGTTTGAATGCAATCAGTTTCAAAACCATTTCAACAGTGAACACTCCTGTGAAAACCATATTCATAATGTCCATAGCATCATTAAATAGTTTAGACTGTCCATAGTGCTGTGAATAAAAAATAAAATACTTACAAAAGTAAAGGCTTTAAAATATTAAGTGAAAGCAAGGCAAACTAAGACAAAGTTGACAAAAACGCAGCATAAGAAAATATTTTCTAGTAAAATTTATGAAGCACATCTATATATGTGGAAGATTAGCTGACTCTCTCTGGTCAAGCATGGAAGTGTTTAAATCCATTCTGTTTAGGCACTGAGCAGAAGAGAACTGTCATTCTTCGACATTCTAAGGGAATCTCCAGAGAGTTGGTTATGAGAGGAAAATTGTTCCCTCAAAAGAGGAATATTAGACAACAACATTTTCCCAAGTTTTATATGCAAGGTTTTAAAATTACACAGGCTTGTGTGACACCTGCTTAGAAAGCCTGAAGTATGGTAGTCACAAAATAACACAGTGTGTAGGAGGTATACTTTTAAGAGGACACAGTGTATGCAAGTTTACTGAAAAAAGCAGAATGGTTTTGTAAACTGAATTGAAACCATTCCTCTTCTTATCAAAATCTGAAATACTAGGGAAAGAAAGAGACAACTAGAACATGCCACAGAAAAGTACTGTGATCAGAAGTGCTTTCTTTAAAATTCCACTTCATAAAAAATACAGGTTGCCATAAATTAAAGGCATCATATCACCCGTATCCTTCCCTGCAACTTATGCCAATAGCT
The DNA here is from genome assembly GCA_013389985.1 of Dryoscopus gambensis. Taxonomy (NCBI): domain Eukaryota; kingdom Metazoa; phylum Chordata; class Aves; order Passeriformes; family Malaconotidae; genus Dryoscopus; species Dryoscopus gambensis. Next base: position 119,701 of record WEIT01026800.1, read on the forward strand.
TCAAGAGAATTTCTGGTTTTCCTACCTGCATAGCCAAGCAAAGGGTGTTCAGCATGATGAGGACAAACATGATGTACTCAAATCCAGTAGAATTCACCACATACCAGAACTTGTACTGGTAAGGATTTTTTGGAATATACCTACGGAGAGGCCGTGCTTTCAAGGCATACTCTACACACTGACGCTGAAAAGCAAATACAGCAAAAATTGTTAGACTGTAACTTAGCAGTCATTCAACAGGTAACACATTTATTAAGCGCAAATTGTTAAACATAACTCTCAAAACCAGTCTGTCTGCTTGATGCAGAGCCTTTTATTATTGTTAATAAAGTGCACAAGCAGCTCAACAATCCTCATTTGATTATTTACAACTCTGTCTAACCATGTACACTACTCAGCCACATGCAAAAAACAAATAATGCTCATGGGAATTCTGGAGGGTTTTGCCTTTATACACTAATATATTATAGAAAATATAAGTATAGCGCATAGCAGGACTATTAAGTCATCTGTAAACCATGTTCTGTCTTTACTCTGTTTCCAACCATCAATGGGCCTGCATAGCATAAAACCCTAGAGCCACAAAAATAAATACTGAGGTTGTGTTACTTCTAATAGCTCAGTTAAATTGCCCAGCAAAATCACATATGTAGGAACATCACGGATTCATCTCATACTCTATTAGCGCCCAAAATCTTCAGGGCTGGGCCTTCCACTTTTCTCTGGAGGAATTCTTACAGGCCCTGACTCATGGGGCACATGGTGCAGAAAGAATCCTGGCTACAGTCTCATGCTTGGCTTTCTTTAAATGAAGTGTGTTGCAGTCAGCCAAAAATACCTGGAAAATTGTGACTTACGAGTTTCTCAGTCAAAGGATTAAACAGTAAATGGGGACAGGTTTTTGTAAATTTAATCTGAATATCCCCTGTGAATTTCTGAATAAATGGGAGTGCGAAGTGGAACATTTTGAACACTTGAACTTTGAACACTTTCAGATTATTCCGAAAACAAAAACTATTTTCCAGCTCTTAGTGTAAATCCTATCTCTTCCTCAGGACAACCTGACAAGTGCTGTATTCTTGTTAATCTGATACCAAAAAGCAAGATGCTAAAAAGCCAACAAGTTTAATGGAACACCTTTCACAACAAAAAGACTGATGGCTTAGGCTCATAGAAAGAGGAAATTACAACAACCTGAATAGCCACTTAAATAAATACCCAGATAGTAAAAAGCTCAAATTAATAAACACTAAGCTATGTGTTTGGTGCCCTCTTCTGCCCCAAAGCAGAAAGGGAGCTCTTCATGCATAAACAAAAAAGGCTACTTCTAAAACTTAAGAATTCATTAATTTTTTAACCTGATTTTTGTCCAGCTCACAGTTCTTGTACTCTTGTTCTCCCTGTTCTTGGAATGTAACAATCACAAAACCAACAAATATGTTCATCATAAAGAAAGCAATAATGATGATATAGATGATGAAAAAAATTGAGATCTCCACTCTATAGTTGTATACAGGTCCTACATTCTCGCCATTTGAATCGATAGCTTTGTATAGCAGCCTGAAAAAGAAACAAAATTTTATCTTTATTACCATTAAATTGAGAAAATAGTAAAATATGCAGACTCAGAGGACAGGTTTCATAAATGATCTTATTGTCCTCTACTTACTGACAGTTCTTACAAGAATATAGAAACCAGAAGAATCACAGCACACATTGCTATATTCTTTTTTTTTTTCTGAAAGAAGTAAGATAATGACCCCAATGATTGTAGTTGTCATTTATTTATATATTTATTTATCCAAATAAAATCTTCTCAGTTAGGGAAATAGTGAGTGGCAGTTGGCTCTTCCTAGGTTTCTCTATGAGCATACTACTGCCTGATTTGTCAGTAAAAGGTTTACTTGAAGACCTAAAACTTTCAAATTAACATTATTTACATACCATTAATGGATACGCATCTAAAATTAGGGCTTCCATTAGAGCTGAGGAGTAGCTCCTTATAGCAAAAGTAGCAAGACTGGGAATTAAGCAATATTAAAACGTTCACTTTTTCTTACTTTTCCTGAAATATGGGATAAGTGAGCAGATTCAGGATAACGGGGTTTTTTACTCCCTCCCTCTTTATAGCATCACTTAAAACTGCTTTATTGCCCAAAAATGTCTGGTAAATGATAGTGAATTCTTCTGCAAAACGCAACTCTCACAACAACACTGTGAAAACATGGAGAACCCACTCACGCTGGCCAGCCTTCAAAGGTGGAGACTGTGAAAAGGGCCATCATAGCAGACAGAACATTATCAAAGTTGAAATCACTGTTTTGCCAGACCCTCTCTTTGACCATGGGACTGTCGACATCTCCATCCTTATAAACGATGTATATTCCTCTGTGGGAAAGAAACTGTCATTAGTGAAATACTGAGCTAAGCTCAGAGTTACTCAGTGCACTATTCAAAGCCGTTTCTTTTATTGCCTCCTCATGTTTGTTTTATCTCCTTGCTAACCTGTCTTTTCTGGTGGATTTAAGACAACAATTCCAATTTACACAACCCTAAATGGCCTGACACGTGCCTGCCCATACACAGTTTAAGTTATTCAGAACAAAATGTGTCACATTCTTAGACCAAAGGTCTCCTCACCGGCATTCCTCGGGGTTCTGTTTTGCCTCATCAGTGCACTTGTAGAATTTTCCCTACATATAAAAACAAAAAGCAATGACAAAATGCAGAATATGCAAAATACATGCTTTTATACTATAATTGGCTCAGGATAGGACCAGCCCAGTTCCAGCAGCAAACCACCAAGAATTCAATTCAGCTTTGCTTTTCTTGATGCACTGTAAGTTCTGAGAGTGTCTTACCTTGAACAGCTGCACTCCAATACAAGCAAACATGAATTGCAGCAGAGTTGTAACAATCATGATATTACCAATAGTTCTAATAGCCACAAAGACACATTGAACAACATGCTGGAAAGAAAGAAAAAAATACATTTCAATGCAATTTGTCATGGACTACATACCATAAAAATCTATTTCTGTATTCTTTTTTAAAATTACTATTCTTGTGTTGCCAGTATTATACTTAATACTGTAATTTGACTTGTTTTCTACATTTGTCTGTAAGTCTGTTGTCATAGACCCATCAACATCAACTGGCTACAAATTACACAGGCACTATGGATAAACAACTAAAATGCACGGATATGTTGGTTCATCACAGTCCAAATCTGCTCGCAGTGGCAGTTCCTCCACACACAAACTGCTGTAACTGTGGGCAGAGCCTGGGCTGGTTAAGATCAGATACGTTTAAGAATCAGGAACTGATTTGTGTCCTTGCTCTGTGGACTTCTGTAGACAATTTTTCTTGAGCAAGAATTTTTAACCTGAGGCAGGACTAAAGCATCAGGCCAACAGAAATATAACTTAAAAAATAAAAATAAACACCTTAAGTCCTTTTGCTCTGTTTATTGCCCTTAGAGGCCTCAAGACTCTTAAAACTCTGAGAATCTTCACGACTGAGATAGCACTTGATCTAGGAGAAAAAAAAAATTACACTGTTACTGCTAAGGTAACTGATTGTATTACAGAATACCAATATCCTCGCAAATTCCTTAAACATGAAATTTGAAAAAAAATCCTCCAACTGGAACTCTCAAAATATTTATACAATTTTTTTACTCTTTATTGATTCTTCATTAATATTAGAAAATAGTATCGATCTCATAAATACCATAAGAAACATTTTGATTTCTGGAGCAAATTTGGAATTAACAGTTCAGAAGCTCATCTAAGACTACAATGGAGCAAAAT
>WEIT01026805.1:0-12809 GCA_013389985.1 Dryoscopus gambensis
AGAAAATATATGCTGTTTGGAAAGAAAATATTTTGTTCCCTGCAGTTACTAACAATTTACTTTTCTCAGAGTTAGAATGCAAACATTCTATTTCTGTTTTTCTTCACCTCAGATCATCCTGACAGTGCTTTACTCTGCTGGAAGGACATTTTGATGATAGGTGAAAGAAAACATATCAAAGTATCCTAGTTCTGAGCTGATCTGACTGATGTGATTGTGTGACTTGAGCACCAGTCTTTTAGAGACTGGCTGTTGGTCTCATAGCACTCACAGATATAGACTGAAGGTAAAGGACAGTATTTTGCTCGCACAACCATACAACCTCCCTGACTCCTTTATACTTGAAAAATGTCCATGAGTACGTACTTCCAATTAAATACTTCAAGCCCATTTCAGCACTGTCTCTCAGTTAAGGTTCATCTGTCATATATTAGAACAAAAACTAACAAATGCAAATACATTAATCTACTCTAAATAAATAAATAACATTTCAATTAATTAAATCACTTCAGTGCCTCTTCCAGTTCCTGTAAGATCATCCTTACCATATAAACGCTCCATTCATAATATTTATTTTGGTGTCTGGAAATCTCTTAGTGTGAATAGCTGAGGATTGTTCCAAGTCTTCAGGGTCTAGTGCCACACAGAAGAAGAGAAGTTATTTAAAATCTGTTCAGAAGTTTCTGTTTGAGTGAAAAAAACCCAAACAAAACCCAAAACCAGCAACCCCCAAATCTATTAAAAAGCCTGCAATAAAAAATTAAGGAATAATGTGATTGGTGCATGTTTTTGAAAGACATTTGTGTGAATATATTGTTAGAAAAAGTTACATCAGCGTATTTTTCTTATTTATTTCATAAGAAGGATTAGAAAGCATAAAGTGACTGCATCATTTGAAAGTATTTCAGACCCTTAGAAAAGCCATGAATCACACAATTTAATTTGCAAAATCTGCAAATCCTGTCATTCTTTTACTTTCTGCCAGATAATCCTATCCCCAGATACATGATTTTGCTTCCTGCATATTTTGATTAAATAATTGAGAGCAAGGAAAGAAATTTAACAGACACAGCAGATTCATTTGCTTTCCTCATTTAAGTACCTTTTACCTTTAGCCCTAGCTCATTTTTGGCTGAAGATCAAATCAACTGAGAAGAAAAATTTAAAAATTGTTGACACTTTTAAAATTAAATAAGAAGATAGAAATAGTGATAGACTATCTCATAATTAATTCCCAGCACATTTTTGCACAGAGACATGTACATTACTGTAATAACTATATCTTACAATTTGATACATTTGTAGATACCTTAGGAATCAGTTATGATTCTTCTCAGATGCAGAGTTAGTTTTATTATGTTAAACTAATTTGGACTCAATCACTATTGACTCATAAGTATCTAATATCATAATAGCTGTTTCAGCACTATTTTTCAAGGCATCTTCTTAGCTGCTTCTAGAATCTGAAATAATATATTAAAACACATTTATTAGGAAAATAATTACAGTTATGGAATTTCTCTAAATTGCCAGAGAGAAAACTATGTAGCTAGACCTCTAGGTTTGGAAAAAAGCCTTGCAACAAGCATGATTACAAAATGCAAGAGTAATTGGTAAAGCACATTTCTGATTTCTGATTATATCAATTACAAAATACTTTCTTTATCATCCACTTAGCTTCTGTAGAACCCCATTTATTAAAGAAAGGTGTGCTACGTTACTACAACATTTTTTATCCAAAGGATTTATTTGGTGGAATTACTTGGGCCAACACTGTGAATGAGCAAACAGAGAGTATGGAAAGGGACTGAAGAGAGATCTAAGTAATAATTTGAATTTGAAGTCCATGGCAGTATTATCTAGTGAGAAACCTTGGTATTGACCTTAAGATTACTAAAATATGAGCAAAATAGCAGAAATTTTACTTGGAAATATATTTCACTTGCACACTTCCATTTTGTTCTGTTTCTTACTTGTTTATTTTGATAGTCTTTATTGCTTTAGCTGAAAATAATCTGTAGCATCACTGAAACAAATCAGGTTATGAGATAGTGAACTTTACCACCCAGTTGGTATCTTCTCTTTAAGAAAAAGTCAGTAACCTCCTGTACAGGAAAAGGGCTCTGGCCTTTTTCCTAGTGACATACTTTTTGTATTAGAGAATTTGAATATCTGGATGAGAGGTTAATTAGACTATGTTGAATGAAGAACGCTTTGTGCTATGTACAAATGAAATGTAGTTCATTTGAATATTTTGTGCTTGACTTTCAAACAGATTTATGGACCACAGCATCAACTACATTGTTGAAAGAGAAACTTAGATTTTTGAGAAGTTGGACTTGACTAACTTGGTGAAATGGTGTGCAGAATGTAATCTGGAAAAAAAGTCTCATTAAAAGCCCAGGAAATTATCAAATGAACCAGCTGGGGGAGAAATGAGTTTCCAGCACAGAAATTTGCACATTTAACTTTTGTGATGCAATTCACTTGCTTAGTCAGTTCATGTATCATTTTTTGCTGCTTAGGATTTCACACTTAGGCACAGTCCTGCCCCTATTGGTACCTTCTCCCATATGCCTGTTCTGCATACGCCTTCAGCATCCTAAAGCAACAACATCAATGTGTTGGAGTAAATCCAGTGGAAGGCCACCAAGATGACTGGGACTCAGAACGCATTGTGTAGAGGTAGTGACTGTGAGGACTGGGTTTATTCTAGAAGACAGAGGGTATCTTACTGCTACCTTCAAGTACCTTATGGGAAGATGTGAAGAATATATAGCCAGATTCTTTTGGGATGTGCACAGTGTTAGATGACAGACCCAAGTACAATTTACTAAGGGAAGTTTTGATTCTGTATTAGGAAAACAGTGTTCAGCATAAGGACAGTCAAACACTGAAAAGAGTTGTCCAGACCAGTTCTGAAATCTCCACATGTGGAGATATTCCAAATTACACTAAAATTGAGCAGTCTGAACTGTGTTGAGCCAGATAACCCAATTGGCCCCTTCCAATCCAAATTACTTTATGATGTTGCATTTGTGCACTTGAAGTGTGGCCTCTAAGTTTACAGAGTAGGCAGTTGTGTGTCACGACTCATTTGATATGTCTCAGGCCTCTTTAAGAAGAATCAGTCACTCAAAATATTAACTGTAGTGTAATGGCCAGAAAATGGTACTATTGTAAAAGTAGTCTTCTAAAATTTATTTACATTAATCATGCTGGTGGAATCATCATGATCATTGTAAAATGACAGAATGTGAAAGTAATGAACTTCAAATATGTTCCTCTATCTTTGAACATCAATATTCTTTAAGCTCTTTTGTCAGCTTTTCTTTCGAAATGCTAATGGATTCTTCTTCAGTAGTCAAATTTGACTAAAAAATTTGAAACACCCTTTGCTCAACAATTTAATGATTATAATTGTCATTGTGAGTATGGAAGGCAGTTGCTTCATGATGTCAGCCAGAGGAGTTTCTGACCTTCTTGAAAAATGAACAGGGTCTAGTTAAAAGGCATAAACCCCCTCCCACTGAACTGGTGACATCAAGGTTTTACTGTCTGTTTCTTACCTTCAATCACAAAAAGAGGTGGGGTTTTGTTGACTTCTCCCAGTCAGCGCCCTAGTTTCAAAGGATTACGAGAGCCGCCCCAATCTGAACAATTGCTAGATGAGTATGTCCTAGTATATCTACCAAGCCAGTATTTACAAATTTATTCATCCTTAATTTATAGCAGTCACGCTGCTTTCCACTTAGTGAATAGCTATGATGCTAAGCTACTTATAAGTATAGCATTTGCTTACTGAGATTAATCTTTCACAAGCAATGGTGGAGATTTCAGTTATGTGGTTTCTGTTACTGGAAATGGTTATGGACCATGAGACACTACAACAATTAATATATTCTCATGCTCCAAATAAAAAAACCAAACCAAAACAACGCCCCCCCCCATGCCCCCCCCTNGCTAGATGGCATGGAAGACAAGATGGCATGGAAGACAGAAATTGGAAGCTTGCTTCTTTTTTTTTTTTTTTCATAGCAAAAAACCTCTCTGATGCATGGACACCAGCTTGTTTCCTTCTGGGTTTTCTTGCCATTTTGAATTGAGCCGATGTCATCTTGGAAATTCAGTATTAGACTGTTTCCTTCCACCCACACAATTAGCAGAGTTGTCTTCGGTGCATAAGATGTCAACATGACCTTTAACTCTGTCAGTGTGCACGACTGTAAAACAGGTGCAGTAAACTCTTTATTCTGTCCCTGATGCTTAGAAAGTTTTAGTCTTTCTTCTGGTCTCTGAAGATTTGATAGTGTTGAAAAGGGCTGAAGAATGGGCTACTGATGATATAATCAGGTATATGATGCCTTAAGATGCTCAGCTTGAAAGTTTCAGTCTCTTATCTCTCACAGAAATGTAGAGTTCGAAGTTACCTCCAGCATTTTTGAATCCAGTGAACTTCTTCACAGGCAACCATTTAATCCAACCCCTTTCACCAAGTTTATAAGATTGCTTAAAAGAAGCCTAAAATCTGCTTCTAATTTGAAAACCGGTTTTGAATTTCAGTTCCAGTATGTGAAACATTTTTTCAATTTTTTCAACACTGAAAGAAATGTATTCTTGGATTTCTGAATATCTTATGTGAATCCTTCCCTTGGCTGATATTTTCCCTAACAGATTTACAGAGCAATCATACCTCCTTTTCTACTTCATTTTTCTGTAATAAGCAAGCCATGCTCTTCTGTCTTCTAATCATATGCTAGTAAGATGTATTACTATTCCCAAAATCTTCTTGATAAAAATTCTTTTACAGACATGAAATCTGAGCTAATCTTTCTTAGGCACAGACAACCAAAACTGTGTGGGGTATTTTACACAGAGATTAATGAGTGTCTTTTTTTCATACCTGTCCTCACGTTAATACTGTTTAGATCATATTTGACATTTTTGTGTTTGCACTGCTTTTTCCCAAGCAGTCGATTGTTTCTCCTTCCTTTAATATGGATGACTGAAATTTTATTTTGTTTTGGTTTTTCTCCCTCCCCTCCCCTCCCCTCCCCACAATGTTCAGGGTTCTGATTTCTTGAATAAATATCATTAAAGAAATGTTAAAATACTAAAAAAATTTATTATTTTTCAAAGAGTTCCATGAGGTTTTTGCTATATAACTCTAATTTTCCAACTTCCAGTTCTACCTATGAATTGCTGTCTTCTCAAGTTCAATGAGTAATTTCTCCCGTGGCAACATGTCATCTGCTTCACTGAAATCCAGACGTTTCATCTACTACATTTCACTACTCTGAAAAGTAGGTGTCAAAGAAGGATTTATAGTTCACAATCCATGCCTTGTACCATATACTCCTTTTAGCATTTTCCTTCATGTCTCTAATTATTCTTTCCTTCCAAATACCTTCTAAAGCTTTGCATACCTTTAGGGCCTGCTTTGTTACTGTCCAGTAACTGTCCATCATTTTATTAGCTGTGCCTGCTGTTCCTTGATTACCTAGAAATATATCTGTAACTTCATGCATTTATTGAAAAATGTTGGCATTATACTGCATTTGCATTTGCAGTTTTCTTCAGGAGGCAATGTTTCATCCCTGACTGCCTTAAGTTGCTTGATTTTCCTGTCATTTCAGATATGAATCTTTTAATTTTCTACTCTCATCTTCTTTTTGATACTAAATTCAATATTGTTGCCCATATTGAAAACTAAAGTTTTCATTTGATTTTTAGAACATTCCACAAACAATTTAAATCTATATTCTACCCTTCAAAGTATAAATGGCTTTTTCTTTCCCTTTCTTTTTTTTCTTATTATTCTATTTCCTGAGCAGAAGGCTGGAAGTTATTATACCAAAAACATGCTGTGTATTGTTTGCATAAACTAAGTGGAACAGGAATAACTTTCAGAATAATTCAGAGTACATATTGAAAAATACATATGTGAAATCTGAAGTCAATTTAAAAGCAAGAAAGGCTGTAAAATATAAATATTATCGGGATGGGATCATTTGGTGTTGATTTCATGTTTACTTTCTTATTTGCTAGATTAAGATTAAAAAAGAAATCATGACCTACACATGCTGAATTTATTATTTTTGATAATGACTGTCTTCATCCATTATCAATTTAATACATAAAAAATCACAACAGAGTGATTAATCTTCATTAGTGAGTAATTTCATAATTTAAAAAGAAATCTAATTTCTTAACTGTTTGGAAAAGTGGAATCACTTCTTATGTAAGGGCAGTCAGCTACTGTGAATAGCCAACCACATTGGCTTTATCCATCCTAGTAACTCAGGAAATGCTGGCAAACAGTAACAGAATCATTTGCCAACAGAATCTGGCATTTCAGAATCATGGAGTAGCTGAGCTTGAAAGGTGCCTCTTGAGGTCATCTAGCCCTATCTCCTTCTCAGAGCAAGTTCAGCTGGAGTAAGCTTGTCAGTGCCATGTCCAATCATATTTTTAACATCCTATAGAAAGAGACTCCATAACTTCTCTGGGCAGTCTCTTCCAGTGTTTGACCACTGTCAGAAAAAAAAAAAGAAAAAAAAATGTTATGTTCAAGTGGAATTATCTGTATTTTAATTTGTATCCATTTCCTCTTCTCTTATCACTTCATATCTTGAAGACGAATCTTCATCTTCTTTCTTCCCTGCCCTCATCAGATGTTTGCACACTTTGATAAGAACCACTCAAATCTGCTCTTTTCAAAACTGAACAACCTTAGCTCCTTCAGCCTCTCTCCTATGTCAGATACTCCAGCCCATTAAAGAATATTTGTGGGCCATTTTTGTGTCCCTTTGCTGAATTTATCCCAATAGTTCTGTATCTTTCTCATGCTGAGGACTTTAGAACTGGACGTAACACTGCAGATTTGTCTTACCAGTGCTGAGAAGAGAGGAAGTATCACCTGTCTCAACCTGCTGGGAACATTTCTCCTAAGGTAGCCTGGAATGCTGTTGGCCTTTGTTGCTGCAAGGTGCACCACTGTATCATTGACAGTTTCTCCACCCTGACTCCCAGGACCATTCCTGCAGAGCCACTTTGCAGCTGGTCATTCCCCACCAAGTGCTGGTACGGGGTTATTCATCCCCAGGTTCCATATTTGCCTTTGTCTTGTTTAACTGCATTAGCTCTTCTGCCCAGTTCTCCAGTACAACCCTATGGCTGCCAAACACCCCTCCCAGTTTTATATCATCGGTGAATTTGCTGACAGTGCACTGTGTTATTGCAGTCAGTGTCAACCCTTGGAATATTGTACTCTCTAAAGGACTTCACAGTGATGACCATAATCTGTTGGTTGTAGCACAAGAGCCAGTTGTCAGTGTACCTCACTATCCACACATCATTCACATTGAATGTTATAAGGTATAGCCTTGAAAACCACAGATTATACTGAGAGATTGTAAAGAAAGGAAGGATTTAGTGAAACCAGACAGGCTGGGGTGACCAAGCATAAGGCTCATTTTACACACAACCAGCCCCTTACGTACCACTTTCTGTCTACCTCCCTTTACCTGTCTGTTTACCTCTCTGATCCTCTTTTCCCTACACATCACAGCATGTGTCTGTACAACTCTACTCATGCCCACAACCTACCCAGCCTGGGTCTCCCCTGGTTTACAGCCTTATCAGTTGCAAAATCCAGGCTGATCTTTCTGGAAGTAGTGCCTGTAATTTCTGGATAGGACATCAGTAAGTGCAACTGGTGAGGTTTGTCTCTTTTCATAGTCTCCATGTGTGTTTTGCCATATCTGTGTTTGATGTATTTGGTTTCTTCTCTCTCTGTTTTCCCTTAGTTTTCCACTTGACAAGATCATCAAACAGATAACCCTACTGGAATAAACATTCTCACACTCCCACATGCCCTCATCAATTACTATGACTGACTAGGTTTAGTTGTTATCACTGCCTCCCCTATAATTTGTCAGTTAGGTGTCCATGAATGTTGTTGTTTATGGCTTCCTCCTTTTCTTATAGTCTGTTTTATTTACAGTGAAAATTTCCTTGAATAGATACCTTAAAGGAGTGGAAACATTCCTTTGTAATAATGTTTTATAATGGATGTTTTCATGTCCAATTTCTCAAACACACCCTAATCTGATCCTCCTTCATCAAGGAATTTTCCAGTGTCACAGGGGCCTGAGATTTATGAAGGCTGGTCAATACCACTAAAAACTGGTATAAGGATATCATTAACTATCTCATTTAGTTCCATATCTTTTGCCACCCTGACTCTTAACCTCCTTTTTTGTTGTCGTTGTTGTTGATATATCTGTAGAGGCCCTTTTTGTTGTCCTTCACATGTCTTGCCAGTAAAACCCAGGGGGGGTTTGTCTTTCCTATCTGCAGTCTTGCATGTTTTCAAAGTGTCACTACCTTCCTCCAAGGTCCCTGATTCCCCCTCTTGTATGTTTCATTTCTACATTAGAGTTTTGTCATCATGCCCTTGTACATTCTAGTTTTAGCTCTTGCTCCCTGAGATGAGCCGTTCTTGACTCTGGAGGAGGTGATTCCTGATCTTTTTAGAACTCAGGTCTCAATAACCTGCTCTAGGCAGACTGGTCCTGTGCTAAACATTTCCTCAGGATCTATGATGGGTTGACACATGCCACAGAGCTTTCTCAACAAGCAGTTTGGATGCCACCATCCTGACTGGTGAGGCAAAACATGTTGGAACAGGTTGTAGGTAATTTCATACTGCTTGGCTTCTGTGACACAGAACTGTCCCAGGCACATTCAGCTTACTGGAATTGGCATAGCAATGGCCTCTGAATCACCTGCTTTCCATATTTCTGGATTGTTGGTTGTCTTTGACCTTAGATTTCTGCACTGCTGCTCACTTTTCCATTAATTCTTAGATATCTGTTTCTGGCTCGTTTGATAGATTTCATAAACCAAAAATGCACTTCTATCTGGAGACATGGACTATGACTATACTGGTAACTAAAGAAAACTATGGGATGATTATGTTTGTTCCTCTCTAAAGGTACCTGTTGGAGACCATCTGATACCTCTTGTGCCGAGGGCTGGCTGCTGTGAGCACAGCAGATGCATCCATGCTGCATCGCACTCAACCCTCTGGGCGTGATGCTGTAGCTCCTTGGCCCTATCGTATGGTTAGCAGCTTCTGTGCTTTTTCAGATGAATGTGTCTGAAACAATTTGGTGGCTGAACTTCAGCCAGGCAGAGGAGTGTTTTTACAGCAATCCAAACCCTGGAAGTTATATGAGAGAAAAGCCAAAATCCTTGGGGGTGAAAAGCCCCAGGTGCTAAAGGACTATTCACAGTGAAAGTAGCCAAATTGTGCAGATCAATTCTGGTTTTTGGGGTGGTGCCCAAAATAGTCTTTCAGGCCTCTGTTCAGGCATTGTTGTAGAGTGCTAACTGGAGCGGTCTAACAAATACAGCAAGTGGACTGCCAGGGGCTCAATTTGTGAACTTGCTTCCTGCTCACTTTTTCTCATTAGTTTCAACATACTCACAGAATTCCAGATGAATGCATGGAGGTTATTTGCCATCTGTATTTAACTTACTTCATACTACACTTACGTCTTCTTCCTGGACATGAAGTCTAGGCCCAACAGTAGAAATACAATGAGAGAAAAATGTAAGATGATGCTTTAAATGAGATAAATTTGATAATGAGTTTTTGATGTTGGGCACATAGAAATAGAACAGAGACATCTGTCCTCTAGTTTCTAATCAAAATTAGCTAAGAAGGTAGCTAGCCTCTAAAAGGGAGTAGCTAAAATTGTAGATTCAGAACTCACAAGTCAGAAAATATGTAAGATAAAGAATTTGTTTCTCTTGAATCTGAGGAGGGGGTTAAAATGTCTTTCTCCTGAACAGAGCAGCAGTGAAAATCAACTCCCTCGGGGATTATATTTACCTAGATTTTTTTCTGGTTTCTCTGATTTGCTTTTATTTTTACACCAAGCTCCTTTATTCTTGTCTCTGTTTTACAAGGCTACATCAATTCTATGCTATTTCTTGTTCTTTTCTAAGGGAAATTAGAGCTTATGTATGAAGAGCTGTACTCTATTCAGGGTAATACTGAGTTTCCTAAATCTATTATCACAAATGCTTCTGGAGACAGCACTAGAATCCAGATAGCCAACTTTTATATGATGATGACTTGATCATGGAAGAAGCAGTTCTTTATGGATTTCCCCATTCCTAATATGTGTTATATTATTCTAACTGGTTTTTGTGCATTCAAGAAATTACTGATTCCGTCCAACAGTCATCTCCATAATAACAGAGTTGATCTGCTCTTCCATTTCTTCCCTTTACTTCCTTCAGTCCTTCTGTACAATCCATTCCCTCATTTTTCATTTGAAGGGAAAGTATTTTGCCGCTTGTCTGGGTATATTTCATTTATTTCATAGACCCAACCTATATATCATTGATAAAGGTTAATATCAGACCCTTTATTTTATAAAGAAAATATATCTTTCTATATTTTCTATGTATGGGACATGTATATTCTATATACTCTAATATCTCTAGATTTTCACTCATTACCCAAATATCAAAAAATAGCAATTTTATTAAGATGTAGGTTCCCACTACATTGTGCTACACTGGTTTCAATGAGATGAAAATCTCTTCATTGAAAGCAAACTAAAACCAGATTTTCAGAGCAATATTTTTATGAGATAGCTTATGAAAAACTTGGAGAGTTATTTTTGTGATTTAAATGGGTTTATAAATAAAGCCACCTATCTTTTTAGCTCTGTATCCGCTCCCCACTGAGAAGCCTGAGGCAAAAATAGCTTAAAAAATCCTCTCTATGTCTCATCTCTTTCATGTGAAATGACTTCATGCTCTGCACATTAAGATGCTCAGTTTCCTTTTCCTTTTCCTGATAACAGCTCTTAAAAGTCTTCTAATTAATGTTGCCTGGTCTGGGCAAATGTACATGGAGCTACCATCCTTCCTCGTATCCAGAACTCATGCCACAAAACAAGTCAAATAAAAAAAAATAGGAAAGAAAAGTACATAAGAATTGCTGAGGAAAGGATGACTTTCATTCCTTGAAGTCACTCACATTGATGCTGTTTCCAAACTTCCATTAAAATTTATTTCATATAGATTTGCATGTGGATCAGAACAAGACTGGGTAACTTACTTTATTGTAATCTGATAGTTTTATCTAACCATCTGTGGAACGTGGATTTATGCCCTAAAATAGATGATTCCTTATAATTCTTTCTTGATAATGATTTCTAGTGACTAGAACACCAGTCACAGTTTAGCCATTTTTAAAATACTTTGATATTGCTTGTTAATCTTAGAAAATGGTCCCCACAGAACAAAATAACAGTAAATTAATGACAGGAATGTCAGTGAGAGACTGTTTAATCTGTCTGTCTGAGCCCTGTATCTGTCTGTATAGGCAAGGAGTGACAAATTCAAAGTTTTGTGTATAACTGTAGTGCATAACAAGTGTTTGTAAATTTTACTATACGTTATAACTCAACACAATATCTTAGAATAGCATCTGTATTTTTCTGGTACTGGTGTCCTGGATATCTGTGATTAGGTTTCTTCCCCCTCAGCCTTCTGTAATTAAACTGGTGCACATGTAAGAATAAGGGTCTTGTAAATCAGACTTTTTATATAACATGTTCTTTTTTTGCCTGTGGTACATATTTTGATTATATCACCTCTCAGCTCTTCATGAAAGCCCTAGAACACTTACAAAAGTTTCCTGAACTTCAGTGGAAATTAAGCAGGTGTTTCAGACTAATCACTTGCTGCAATGCTTTGTGGAATGGGATTTTAATCAGCAACTATATTTTCTTTCTAGAAGTATAGATTTCTTTCAATGTAATTGAGAGGGTGAGCCAGTTAACTAAGCTAATTTAGTGGCATATGTCTCAGCAGTGCTAGTTTTATTAGGAGCCTTTTAGAAGTGATATCCATTAACTACAAAACTAATAGCCTGATTCTGAAAGCATTTAATTTACAGAGAAGAAATACTTACTCTGTGTTCCCACTGATGTACAACTCACCAGAGTCAATGCAGGTATTTGTGCATTCAGATCTTTATTTAGCCCATTGTTACCGGCATCTGTTCACTACTGTTCTACATAGTATACTTAGCCTGCAGTGCGTTCTTTAGTCGAAATTTATGTCAGGTCTTTAACACCATAGTTTCTAAGGACTGGTCCTTGAACTCTCTGCAATAATGGTGACAATTCTTTGAGCTGTAGAAGTTGATGATAATATCTAGGAGATGCTTGCAAGCCATGAATACACAGAATGATGAGCTTCAGCTGTGGTTTCATTCCTCTCAACATACCTTTAATGCAGATATACAGATATTTATGCCTAATAAGCTGAGTCTGTTACAGGACCTCTAATGTTGGACATTTGTACTGGGGAGGGAGGCATGATTCATGCAGCATCTTCAGCTGGGTTTTTCTACTTCCTGTCCATTAGCTGAGAATTCTCTCTACAATGTGATGCCAATACAAAAATTCCATTTAGATTTTATATTTCCAAAACTGTTAGGAAACAGTTTTCCCTTGAACTGTTATGCTCTCTAGCAATATGTACATCTTACTCTGCAGATGTGTTTCTTGAAGGAGCACTTTACTGCTTTGCTTTATGTTTTACCTGGGGGAAATAGAGCTAGAATGAGGCCATTGCATGCATTTTAAAAACTGTATACTCCTGTGAAATTGGATTAAGTTTCTCATAATTTCCTAAGGGATTTAATGAAAGATCTATTGCTTCCAAATTTCAGAGTCGTGTTTTTAGTTCTTTCAGTGACAAAGCTGATAAGTTAC
>WEIT01026812.1:13677-30059 GCA_013389985.1 Dryoscopus gambensis
CTGAATGGCTTTCTGGAGGGGACTCTCCCTGTCCATAGAATCCTAAAATATTTTAGGTTGGAAAAGACCTTTAAGATTACCAAGTCCAACCAATATCACAAAAGCTAAATGTTATCGAATGGATAAACTAAGAGAATCACAATAAGACTTTCAACATTTGTTAAAGTTCAACTTTCAGAATCTTGCTTTTTTCTGTATTATAATTAAAATCAAGTGAATTTTGCAATTTGTTAAAAAGTATATTTTTACCTCTATCTATTAAAGGCCTGTTTCTTTGAAAAGTTATGTAAGACTTGCCGCCGTGACTCACAATGCTCGTGTAGAAAGGATCCTGCAGCAAGTACTGTATAAAAGGAGCCCAGTTTCAGAAAGCTTGGTCTAAACAAATTCCACTACCTAAACATCCTCATCAAAACATATAATTTGGGAGCAGTTTGCTTTCTTTTGCTAAGGTTTGAGTTTTGTTTTTGTAAAGCTAAATCTAATAATTTTATCTGGTTGGAAAAAGCTTTTCCACAGATGTTCCTAAATCAAGATTAAAAAGAGCTTTTTTGCATGTTTATAGACAGAGATTTTCAGCAGTTTGGTATAACCTACCTTTTCTTCCTTCAATATCTTCACTTTCCTGACTCTAAAGATACAAGTAGTGTTAGCTTTCTTTTCCCAGCTGATTTAACCTTTCCTGCTGAAATTATCTTTGGCTAGGAACCCATTTTATTGTGAAATCTCCACTTTTTAAAGCTCCAATTCTTTTAATCATCTTTGTGGTTGAACTGGTAGAATGGGCAATAATCCAATTAGCCATGAAGCAAAATAGAACATTCCTTCATGCTGCCAAGAACACCCACAATAAAACATTCTGATGATGTAACCCCTAACATCAGAACCTTTAATTTCCCAAAATAGTTTAGTCCCCTGAGATGACAGTAACAAGAATTTCTTGTGACAAGATCCAATTCTTTTCTCATGCTATCTAACAACAAGCCTTTGCATTAAATTTTTCTTAATATAAAAAGCCTGAAAACTTTCCTGAGAAAGGGACTGGTTTGCATAATATGCAGATTATTTCAGTTGCTTGATCACTGTAATAAATGCCAGAGAAGATAAACAAGCACTCCTTGCAAATGAAGCATTACATGCAGATTTCATTTTTATTGGAATGACACTTGGTAACCTATTCTGGAACCTTAAATTGATGAGATTTTCCTAACCAGGCATGGTTTCTAATATTAAGTTAATGGATATAAAAAGGAAAAAAACCTCCATAATTTTTATTTTAAAAATACATACATAAGAAACCTCATTAAAAACTTGGGATGTAGAATATCACATTGAAAATGCTTGAATAGTCAGAGATTATTACAAAGCACAGAAGAGCAACATTTCATGAATAAATCAAAAGGTATTAAGATTAAACAAACATGTAAAGTTTGAAAATTAAAGGAGGTCAATTAATGAAAGCAACAAATTAATTCAATTTTCATTCAAGCACTTGACATTAAACTTGCTGCTGTAAAAATAAACTCAATTTCAAGGTGTTTGACGCAGAAAAGCATGTTGCAAGAAGGTCAGAATTTGTCTCAAAGCTTCAATTCCCTAATAGCTGAGGTAAGAGAAGCTATATATTTGTCCTGAGTAGTATAATTATGTTGGATTAAAGTCATATTATATTCAAATCACACCTCATTTCAAATCAAAGAAATCAAGTTGAACATTGAGCACAACAGAGAAATGATGTGTTTATTTGCAAGTGGACAAGCTGCAATATATAAAACATAGTATATTCTCTTTAGACATCAGTGTGGGTACTACACCTTATTTGAACTGGAACGAAGGTATAATTCTGATGAATGATATAAAGAAAGGGCCCTGGGAATCAAGAGAGGGATGTTTGTATGCATTGTACTGTGCCACTGTATTGAGACAAAAGATCCTGAGCCACATATATTAAATGGCTGGATGCAGATTTCATTAATGAGGTCGCTATTAAAACTTTTTAACCTTTTCTACTGCCACTGAAGACTTATATGATATAGGACCAGGAACCACAGCTCCTCACAGTAAATGTGATTTTTGCTGCACATAGAATGCTTCAGAACAAAAAGACCATAGGCTTTTGAGTCTATGTAACAAACCTGAATAAATACACAGTTGCAGAGCTGGTAAGTATTTCTTCCAGCGCTTGTCTATACAAACTTCCTTATGGACAATTCACATTTAAATCTTAAAGACGAAAGACAAGTGGAAGATGGCATCTGATCTTGAAATCTGTGCAAAGAAATTACTTAGGTATTTATAAAACACTTTAATTAAAACATGGTAAAGAATTTCATTGATATTAATATCAAATTCATTGGTATTTTGAAGCATGGCTAATAACACAGAATGACTGCTTTGGAGATACAATTTATCGTAGGCTTCACTGCTTTATGTGCTAAGTAAATTATGCCTCTGACATTTTAAGCGCTAAAGGAGCTAATCATGAGAATTAAAATTTCTCTCATTCTTGTAGCAGAGATGCCACCTACTAGAACATGTGTCTGGTCAATGACAAAAAGATACATCAAGCTCTAGATACTGGGTCAAATCTTTGCCCACTCAAACTAAGCAGTAGACTCTAGGGAAGCATACACAAAAGATTCAGGTGGTAGAAGGAAATTGAGCAAGGGAAGAGACTAGTTACCTCTTATCAAACTATGTGTCTAAAGGAATACGGGAATTATCTTTTTTTTTTTTTAATTTCTGATTGTATAAGACAATATTTCATCAAGGAATTGAATTCACGTAGGAAAAAACCACCAGCCTTGGTACAAGGTAAGGAGAAAAGCCTTGCTCATTTCACAAACAAAACATCTGATTTGTGGCTGAGCCTTCGGGTAGGATTGTGTTCCTCAGTGAAGCCTATCCCGCTCACAGCACCCTGCGAGGTATAAAGTGAAAATGCTCCTGCACTCTTGAAGCACTGGAGTATGCACATCCAGACCTCTAAGCTTTTAACTTGGTGCATACTAATGAAAAGTCATGCACAGTTAGTTCCAGTTAAATAATATATTCTTCCACTGAGAACTGCTTTTTTTCCCCCTATTCCCCAGAGTTTATCTAAAACAATAGATTTTTTTTCAAAACAGAAACTGAATTTCCAAAGGAATCTTCTGCATAAGGCATTTTTAATGTCTATTTTACTGATAAGGAAGCTTTTGAAAGGAGACAGTGTAAGAGACAAGCATGAATCTGCAGCAGCAAAAACCTTAGTCAGTCTTCTGTCTCACAACACTGTACTCTGGCCTTTCAGAGAATCCTTTTCTACAGTTTAAGAATTAAACTTTTCTAGGTGTAGTTATTTTAAACCTTTTCAAAACACATGTTTTTGAAGAAATACAGTCTTTTATGAAGTGGATTGTCATACTGCATCAAGCATTTAAAAATTCTTATTAAAAATCCTTGCTTGAGGCCTTGGAACTGATGATATGATTTGTTCTAGATATATAGTATTTGAGCTTTTGTGTTAGTAGCACTGGAAAAATTAGTTACCTATTTATTTCATGGTTACTGAAAATCACCAGACCTTAGAACTCTCATGGGATCTTAGGACCCTCTCGATTACCATTACTGATCAAGGTTACCAATGTTTTCTTAAGTCAAATATGCACATATCTTAAACTACTTTCTAGTTTTAATCAAGATTATTTCCTATTTATACTGGGGGTTTTAATTCATAGAGCTTCTTTTTGTATTCATTCTGTGTTGTATGGTTGAATTTTTCATTTTGAGTCAAAAAAAATTATGCAGTTTTATTTGCATGAGATGCTACAGCTGTACAGTATTTTTGTGTTCCTCCTTAGTGTTTGAGAGAGTATCAAACCCAGCAGATACTGTTCAGCATCACGGAAGAAAAGCAGAACTTAAAAGCATAACAAAGTCCTCTCTGGGAACATGAGTTGGGTAGCTTGAAATGCTAACAACATGCCATCTGTGTTTCAGTGAGGGTTATCTACTGTTTAAATGATTGTGATTAACAGTCAGAGCTTTATACACTAACAAGCCAAGTTTGATTGTAATTCTTTGGAGAGTAATCATCACTCTATCCTGCAATTATACACAATGAGTGTTGAATTAGAAGCAAAGAAAAAGAACATGAAATAACTTTCAGACTTGGAAAAGCAGGCTATTGAACACAAATCAGAGGTGAGATGATTGGTGAGAACTGTGATTCAATGTAATATTGCTGGTATAAAATAAAAAGATCTAAAGAAACGACGATTTCAAGAGCTACTGGGAAAAAATAAGGAACATGTGAAGAACATGTACCAAATGGGCAGAAAAGCAGCATATAACTTAAGAAAAAAAATCCTGAGCCCATAAACACTGGATTTTGCAATAGGATTATGAACTGTAGAAAAATTTTGACTTTCCTTCATGCCTTATTTTTTTGCTGACAGCTAAGTGCTGAATCAACACTTTCACTTCTGCCCACTCACAAGAGACATGCTCTTGCCTTTACTTTCAACTTGACCTAAAACTGTAAAAAGCAAGGTTTACAAAGTATATAAAGTTCCATCGAGATCTTGGAGTCAAGTTTAATTTTGTTGAGAAAGGAGAAAGACTACTAATGTCCAAGAGCAGAGTTTCAGCAGGAAATGAGTCTTATTTACAATGAAGACACAAGGGGATGTTTTTAAGAGGTGAGATGCAGCAAAAAGATTAATTATTAAATTAATGTGCTTGATTAAAGCATGTTTAAGAAACAGATGTCAATATCTTAAAATTTTTAATAATTTCTATTCTTTTGTTACAAGCAGTCTGTAGCTGATGTTAAACCACAGAGAAACTAGGAACCATACATGTAAGTCCTGGAGGTGATATGGAATCATTAAAAGGATTAGTAAAATATGTTTATCAGTTCCCTTCCAAACTCTGAAAACAAACAGTGTGGTCAAACTTGCATTTGAAGGATTTAGGGAAAGAGTGGAACATTTAGATTGGGAGAGTGAAAATGTTTCCCCCATGTGATCTCTTGTTCTCAGTCCCAAAGTAGGACTATTGGGCATTTGACAATGATTCTGCCTTGAATCTTACAGCTCCCTGTTCAATGCTTTCCTATTCTGTATCTTGCACCAAGTTGGTTTTCCCCCTCATCTTTTGATTCTGTGTTTTGCCGCCTCAGGGACAGACCCTGCTGCTGCTGGACTGAGAAAGAAAAGAATATGAATATGCAGCAAGACAGAAAAGAACGGTGTGAGACATGGAGTCTGGTTTGCTACACCCACTGTTAGCAGAGTAGGTGGAACAGGGGAGAATCTCCCTCCCAGCTTTGCAACCGCCTTCATATTTCCTGCCTCTGAGGGAGGAAAACCGTCACCAGTCTGCCTCTGATGGCTCTGCTTCAGGCGAGCCAGACAGCTTGGCCAGAGTGGCTGCTTTTTGCAGAGTGCTACTCAAAGCAACTCTGCTCCTCGTAGGTCTGGAACATCCCACACCTTCACTCCTGCCAGCACCACACAGCTCCCTTCCTTCTCCCAGCTCTTCTGTGTTCATGCCATAGTGACTTGCTCTCTTATCCAGTGCACCTACAGTTTTGCTGCTTTTTGCCATACAGGAGGGTTAAAGAAGTTGCCATTATAGGTCACATCTGCTCTCTAGCCCCCTTCTCCAGCAACAAAAGCAGCTTCTGCCTAGGTCCCTAATCATCTGTAATCTTCTCCTTGCCTGATTAGCTTCTATTTTCCCAATTTGATGTTTTTCTTGAGTACCCACTCCATCACTCCCTGCTGCTCTAAAAGCCCGTGGAGAAAGAAATATTTCTCCATTTATTTTTTAATTTCTTTTTTTCCCAGCTTTATTCTCTCTTGCTAGCTCAACACTCTCCTTTTCACACTCCTCACCCAAAAATAGACACTTTTGTTTAGGTGTTTATTCACTTCAGGAAAAAAGGTTAAACCTCTGAGATTTTTTGGGTTTGCTTTTTTTAAAAAAAAATTTCAAACATATAGACTCTAAAACAGTAGAGTTTCCCAGCACCACTGCATATACAGATATACACACACATCAAAAGGAAAAAATATTCCAGAGCCATCTGAGATAAATATATCAGATCACCAAGTGTCCCTTATCTTGGAATAACTACCTATCCAACTCTGCTGATATTTATCTCCAGGGATAGGACAGAGATTTTGCAACACCCTTGTCTTAAGGGCACATAGTATTAACTAGAATTTAAATGTGGCAACTGGAATGAACGTTGATTTCAAAATGCAAAGCAAAAGAAATCATCTAATTTTACATATCTGCCAGCTAAAAAAATTTTTAAAGTCCAAATCTTTGCTCAGTTGATAAGTCTAATTTGTTTAGAGAACAAACATATTGGAACTGGAAGGTTATCTTTATCTCATTGCATCCATTGGTATGAATATGAGATTTTTCTTACCATTTGAAAGATGCTTGCTTTTTCACCACCTTTTTCACAATCTCTCTGGTAGGTGGCATGATTGTATCTCAGCAACTCTGATCCCTATAGAGACTCTGAAGTGTCTGAGATGCATTGCTCATCTTCAACAGGTTTTACTATACATTCTTCTTTCTGTTTAGTATTATTCTCTGCAAGAATCATATACAATACTCCAGAACTACCATCATACAAAAGCACATAAAAAATTAGGAAGCTTATCTACTCTTTCATAAACAGAGATGAATTTTTTTTTTTTTTTAATATCTTCTCTAGCAATGCTCACATTTATTGCATGGGCACAGCAGCTCTCACTCTGAACTACGGACTAGGCTCCCATTGATTTCTGTGCATTTGGCAGAAGATCTAAGGAGCGCCAGTGAGCCCTGAAACATTCCTCGGTACCCTAGACAGTCCTGTCAGAGGACTTGTGTCAGAAAGGTATTACCCCTGTCACGAGACTGGACATAGAAATGTCTTCCAAAGTGGCCACATGTTGATGCACACACTCAAAAATGCCTGGATAATAATAAAAACCAATAGAAGATAACTCAGATTGTCCCAGCAGACAGAAAAACTGAGAAGAAAAATGCCTGTCTTTGAGCATACAAATAATGATGATCCCATGGTGCTCCAGCTAATTCACTTGATTTGCGTAGAGAAATCACAGAGAATCTGCCAAGAGAAGAGAACCATGAACTTGTGGCAAAGAAGGAAAAGTATTTTGCCTATTAACATCTTAGTCTCCCTTGAGTACAGCTATATAGTGGAGCTTCAACTGGGTAACTGGGCCAAGTGAGTAGATACAGGCATTCCATCCTCTTCCCATAAAAATATGAGAAAGGTTTGATTTGTTTTTAATTGTAGAGCTTGGATTATGAGGTTTTTAGAGCTGCCATGCTAAAATATTAGCCTTTTGCAAAGGCATTTTCCAAAGTAAAAAAGCTTTCCTGAATTACTGCAACTAAAAACTACAACCAATGATGTTTAATTATATATGTATGTGTAGTATATAGATATATATACATACTACATACATATATGAAGTATATAAACTTGGTTATACATGTATATATACACACTAAAATGGCATAACCATCAAAGATTTTGAAACTTGTGTTTGCCAGATTCTTTGACTGTTAGTTTCTCTTCTATATAAAACATATTTTCTATAGACTGGTATAATTTTAGATATAGATATATTAGGTTTACTGTTTCAATCAAATGATGTAAATATTGTCAAATTCCACAAAAGATGACCACACCACCCAGCAGCTAAGAACACAATTATTTTTAAGCCTAGGAAGTATAAATTGTAGGATGGATCTATGTCTTTGATACATGTAATTTATAAATGTAGACTACTTAATTTCCATTCTAAGAGACTTGGGTTTATTTGGCCCAGAACAGAAAAAAAAGATTCATCAATTCAAAGTAGAAATGTATAAATGTCTGAATAAACTGTGAAATTAATTTGAAAGTAAAAATTATTGCAATTGATATTAAAAGCTTTACTTTCAAACAGAGTTTTTCATAATCTATTAGACCAAAGAAAATACATGTTTATTTTCCAGTTAAGGGTACAGAGTTGAGTGCACTGCACATAATTTTTCTTTAATTCATTCAAAACAATGCCTACACATGAAGTCAGCTGAATAAATTCTTTTTCCAGTGTAGGAAAGGGAGAAAACGTTACAGATCTGTATCTCTGAAGTATAAAGCAATTCATCAGAAGGTATATTAGAAAATTAGAAAATCTTGCCATTTTGGATGTATAAACTGGAAGTGTTAGTTTGATAAAGTCTGAAATACTTTTAATTTAGTATCCAAAGAATTGTATCCAAAAGAAATAAGAAGGGTAAATTCTGCCTGAAATTCTGCATTAAGACAAAACCACGGAGTTAGAAGAGCTATGACTTAAAGCTCCCTTCTAGAGAGAGGTGATGCAGGTTAAGAACTCTCAAATACCAGCTATAACTCCACTAGAAATATCAATTGACATTTTATTCAATGTATCTATATTTGTACTGTGTTTATCTTAAAGTCATCAGTTAGATCCCAAACAGGCCCAGGTTTACATGGTAAACATCCCATCGTTACTGGCTTAAAAAAAAGCAGTTGAAGTGCAGTAATCAATGTCTGAAATACAGCCTTGTTACAAATAATATCGTGTCTATATTTTTCAGATACTTTTGTATCAATATTTTGCAATTAATAAAAGTATGCAGTTTTTTCTAATAAGAAAGCTATCTTCATGTCTTTGCTCTGGGAATATGTTTGCAGAAATTAAACTCTGTTCTTTTGCAAGCTGCAGAAATAAAATATGCATAAAATTAAATGCACCTGCACAGGCAAATTCTTCATTCTTGCACAGAGACATTTGATAAGTGAATCCATTTTCTGTATATTACCTTTGAAGAGGACAGCATTTTCTTTTATTTTGGGAATGAAAGAATAAAGCATGTAAAAACTTTCCCAGGCAGATTCCACCATTGTACTTTGCATCGTTAATTGGATTCTAGTGGAAAGAAGTAGCCATTCAAACTCCTTGCCTGAAGATATTAGAGAGATATTACCATTTAAATTCTAATTATGGTCTCAGAGCAATCTTCAGTCCTGTTTCATAACCTTATTCCAATGGAAACTGGATGGGAGAAACACTGACCATCAATCAGACAAGATGAAAAAAAAATCTCCATTCAAAGGAGTCTTCAGACATTAAATTAATTTGCTGATGATTAAATAGAAAGTCTCTAACAACAATCTCCTAACAAATTTCACAATGGAAGTCCACTAGACTTTAAGTGGCAACAGAAAATGCCCAGTTTTGACCTGCTTATCTTCGTAAAACAAGTTCAAGTGAAGGGCATCACCGGCATCCATAGTTCAGTATATTTGTTTCTTCTGTGTGGATCAGTAAATCACAGAAAAAGAACTGTTTACTGCATAACATACATTTTAAGTGGTTCCACATAGGGTCATCAAATTCCTCCAAGATGACAGAATGGGCACTGTGATTATCGCACAAAGAGAAACTTAAATGTAAGGTAGTAGACCTCACTTTTGAGAATCACCACATTTAGAGTTTCAGTCACTGACACAGTTAAGGTGAGCATCCAGGGCATAGGATCCCACCCAGCACAGACATATCCACAGCAATGCTAGGAAACCTGTACCCTGGGTACTCCCAGTCCTCGACAGAAGGATTCACATTACTGCAGCTGGGAGCACACATTCCACTTGGGCTTTTGGGGACAGGAATTTTAAATGTGTAAAATCTCTAGTTTTGTCTAGGTTTTCTCCATGCTACTGGCAACTAGACTAGATAATCTTTAACTTCTGATTAAAGTTTCTGTATATTAGTGTTTGCTTACAGAACTTTTGCAATGAAATAAAACAGTGTCTTCTCTTCACTTTTTCAGTCTTCTTTTTTTTTTTTTAATTACTTTTCATTTCGTTCCAGCTGTCTCCTTTTGCTTCCATCCCTGATGTAGATGAAGAGGGAACAAACAGTTCTAATTCCCAAAATCAAATGTCAGACCAAAATGTGCTTCCAGATGAATTCACCCTAATTCTTAGTAATTAAAAATAATTCCAGTTTTGTTAAATTCTAAACAATTTCTTCCTTTTTGTGCTTTTTATAATGCATTAAACAAAATGTCACTGCACAGTAGTATCTCTCTCTCTCTCTCTCACACACACACACATAGAGATCTGCACAAATATCACTGCCTATAAACTGTGTACAATAAAGATGTAATAAAAATAAATATAGCTTCTTTTTCAACGGTAGCTTTTCCTTTTCCAAAAGACTGGTCTGCTGACAGACTGACTTACTAAGAGATTTTCTTTGCAATCATAAATAACTTCTATCCACTGATCTAAATTAAATTAATATTGTAGAGATAGTGCTACAAATAAATGTATAATGAAGAATAGTGCAGGTTGAACAAAATCAAGTTTGAAATATGCATCATATAAAGGAATTATCATTCTATTTTACATTCTAAGAGTAATTGACATTGTAACACAAATGTCCTTAAGAGTTGTGCTTAGAAAATAAATCTTTGAAACAATGATAAACCATCTTTGTTAGCACACAGAGATTACATGATATACATAAATTGTATTCTGTTATTATGTAAGAACAACATCAATTAATTTCACCTGCTTATTTGTGTTCCTTTCACAAGACCCTGAAAGAGTCACAAAACCAGACCTGTCTGATTCCCAAGAAGATCTAAGGCAGCAGATTATACTTTTACCCACTGATGAATCCAAAAATGCCTCAATAGTCCTGATCTGAGAAGCTTTCCATATTGTCACCTCTTTCCGACTCTTTTCAGCGTACTGTGGAACAGAGATACGGCAAATGCAAAGAGTCTTTTGAGATCATGCAGAGAGAAATTTAGATGAACAAAGAGAACATGTACATTAATTTAATTTTTTGAAGAGATGTATGTGGACATCTTAGATTGACCTCTGAGGCTGAAGCCTCCCTGTTCAGCAGGTTATGCAGAACACTACATTTTTTCTTGCATCTGTCTTTTATCTTTATCTCTTGGCTCATCAGGCCCTGATCCTTCAGCCTAATTGGTTTTCCCAATTCCTGATTAGCCACGGGGATGAGAAATTCTCTGTATGCAGAGTAGAACCACAGGAGCAGCCCTGGTGCCAGTGGGCAATTGGCATAGAGAGGGAAGCAGCACAAGGCTCCAAGCCGCAATCCTTTGAGAGCACCGTCCTCCGGGCTTGTTTATTATCCACAAAGCAACAGCAAGTCAACCGCAAAACACATGGCAATGGTCCCCAGAGGCTGTCCAAGGTCCAGTCACACAGGACAGAAGGTCACACTCTCGCCTTAGATTACGGTCTTGTTTTTCCCTCTTACTCCAGCAGCTATATGACCAGCCAGGATGACTTAAATGCCTTAGTGGCTGTGTTTACTTCTCACTACAATTTTTGCATCTAAACTAAACAGAGAGAAATTGAAATTCAGTAGAATTTCTGAACATCAAAAAGAATTCTTAGCCCTAAATGTTCATGGCAAACATTTTAACAGCCATAAAATTAGGGCTTTTGTTTCTACAGCTAAAAGACAATAGAATATAAATACAAGGGTTTTTTCCAACACAATAACCAAAAACATTTTCAATCCAGGTATTCTCTATGTTGTCTGATTTATTAGGGTACTTTTCTCAGTCCTCAGAAATATTTACCTGATTGGGCCACTGACCAAACATGAAACAATTTGGAATTCAGAGCTCAGAACCACCTGTTTTGCTGTCTGTTACTATGCAACCTTCTACTATAAGCATGGCAAAAGAAATAACAACAAATTTTAAAGCCTGTCTACCTCACAGTACTTTTTTCCCCCGCCTCTAATTTGCATTTTTCTTTAAAAGCAGTAACAAATTGAGGACTACCCTTTGGATCTGGACCAGAGTCAGATGAATTAGAAAACAGGATCTAAAATGGATATATGAGTTGATATTTGATATCAACTCAATATGATCTATATCATATATGAGTTGAATTGATACATGATACAAAGCTGCAGTAGAAAAATCCCGTCCTACATTCTGAAAACATTCTCTTTTTGGCTTAAAAAG
Organism: Dryoscopus gambensis; assembly: GCA_013389985.1. Classification (NCBI taxonomy): domain Eukaryota; kingdom Metazoa; phylum Chordata; class Aves; order Passeriformes; family Malaconotidae; genus Dryoscopus; species Dryoscopus gambensis. The sequence continues at coordinate 25,732 of WEIT01026812.1, forward strand.
CTAGTGCCCATACTAGCCCAGAAACACAGTCTTGAGAAAGCTTTTTTACTTGTGACTTCTCTAGAGTAACCTAAGCAGACAAATTACAAAACAACCAATTTGGTGGTGCTGCAGTGCCCCTACGGTATCCCATCAGAAGCCACTGTGAGCGCACAAGAAAGTGAGTGCTTAGCTGAAGAGAAAGAGTAGGTGGTGCTTATTTCTACACCAGCCTTGCTGTGATCCAGAGTTCACACAAATCTGGCATCAGGAGACAAGCCCACGCTGAGGGGTGTATGCAAGGCAAGCGTAACAGTGAAGACACAGTCAGTCATGCATCCAGATTATAGATAAACCTCAAGGGCAGCATTTAAACCATACAATCATGTAACTTGTAGGCTGCAGAAATATCTTGCAGAGTAATAATTAATTCTTGCAATGATACAAGAACAGGTAAATCAAAGACTTGTTATTAGTCCAGTTACAGGGACTTCTAATCTAATTACTACAGTTTATTCCTCATAATGACAGAACTGAAGCTGATATGCACAGTTATCCATTTCTCTGGTGTTTAACTCTTGCTTTCTGTGTATTGGTATGGTGACTCATCATCTCCTAAATCACTTTATGACTCAAAGTGTGGTGGTTGTCTGTGAAGTTTTGCCTTTGGAGCATGTCCAGAACTGGCCCTTTCTGTGTAGCTAAATTCCTCACCTCCAGTGGATCATGAGCAGAGCTATCAAATCAGCTGGAGGACCAGTAGGACCAATGATCTCACACTAACAGCCTAAAATCCAGATTAGAGCTTTTAATTAATTACATTACAACACAGATGAAATGAAGCTTAACCATCTGGCTATATGCCATCATTATAGTGCAGGAAGTATTCAAGTTCGTGAATCACTGTAGGGATTATTCTTGAAATATGAAATATCAAGAATGTTTTTTAGCTGATATACCAGCGAACAAACAATTTATTATCATAATAGAGTTACCAAGTGTATAGACACGACCAAAAATGAAGACTTTAGTCCTAGAAATCAAGGCTCACTATTTTCTCTGCTTTTCTTTTGTGGAAAAAACAATTTTTATGATGTTTTTGCAGCAATAACTAAACAATGTCCTAAAGTATGAATCAGGAGTATGGAAGAATCTTTTAACATTTTGGCATTTTACTACTTTAGATTTGCTCTGCACCACCTTGACTTTACTTTTATCACTGCTCTTTCGTTGCACCGCAGAGGTACTACAATACTGCGAAGGAGTGTCCATACAGAATCTTGGAATAACAGAATTCTGTATATTGGAAGGGACCTTGAAAGATCACCTAGTCCAACCACCCCTGCCACACACAGGGTTATCTGCTATAACATCAGGTTTCTCAAAAGCCCATCCAGCCTGGTCTTGAACAATTCCAGTGATGTGGCATTCATGACTTCTCTGGGCATATTGTTCCGGTGTCTCACCACATGCATAATAAAAATATTTTCCGTATGTTCAATCTAATCCGTATTATGTTTCCCAGGCTGCTTTTGCCCACGGCATCCTCACAGAACTGGCCCTAGCTGCTTTATCTTCCTCCTCCATGTTGCAGAAACTAAGCAGTGGATGTAGTCTTGCAACCAGCTGTTTGTGTGCTTTCATCTGGTAACATGGTACACAGCAAGGAAGATTCTGTTTGGAATATTGGTGTATACATTTATTCTCATGCAATATTCATGGCTAGCAGCAGACAGCTAAGAGAAAGAACAGAAGGATAGGCTGTTATGACTGTGGAAGTGGAAATCTCTGCCAGGTAGAAAAAACTTAAAGCATTGCTCTAAACAAAGTTGGAAAGGTCAGGCTAATGCTGAGACAGCTTGCCTTGCAGGCAACAGCCCCTTCTTTATGCAAGTGGTATTGGAGAAGAGTAACTACATTTAGTCTGTAGGAAATCACTTATCAAATAGGTCAGAGAATACATATTTCAGAAGTTAGACCATTGTCTATAATGGGAATAGTTTCATTTTATGATAAACGTGAGCCTGATGTTCACAGAAATGCTGTCAGAGTTGCCCTTTAGAACATCGATCCAGTGCTTTTAAACACCAGAAAGATGACAGAAAGCTTGCTGCAAGTACAAGCCATGGATATTGTGTCATCGAATTTCAGTGAATACAAAAAAACCAGGAATAAAACAAGTTTGATGCACTCATATTGCCAAATATTTTTCTCAGTAATACAGCACCTGCAAACAATATGCATTGCTGCTCATAAGGAAAAATTCATTTTGATAATCTAAATATTTGCCTGCTAGTCTCAACTGATTTGTCAGTAACAGTGCTAATGTGCTAGGAATGGTAATGCAATGATTTTGAACACAGTGTTATGCTTCCTTTGATATTCCAAGTGTCTCAATTGCTGTCCCTGAACAAGAAAATCACATAATTACTTCTGCAAAGAGACTTGTCATAATCTAATGTCTAGTATGGACCTCTTCTTTCTTTAGAATATGAACTCTGAAATGTTAAACTCAATAGGAAACAGCCAACAAATGCATACATTTTCAATAAAACTGGTTTTGTGCTGCTAAAATCATAGCCTGCTAACCGTCCTCTTAGGTAGGTAAATGTGAATGTGAAAGCTGAACAGTGCAACTTTCCTATGGAGTTTTTTATTTGTGTAGGTTACCTCAAGTTCTCCATTCAAATTATTTGGTTTCTTATATGAAATCAACAAACGTGTACTGTCCCATTTCTCAGCACCAATTTTCAGTTACTTCTCTTTCTCCTTCCAAGCTATTCACCTCCCACAAACTACTGAGCCTCAGGAGACCAAAATGTGATACAGCAGGTGAACTTTCCTGTTATAAAGAAAAGAATTCAAATAACAGATAAAAATCCAGACAATAAAGAGTTTGAGATAAGATTAATTTCTTTATAACACCAAATTTTGCCCATGATTCAGCAGCTAGCAATAAGATGAAACAAGACACAAAACAGCACAACTTCGTGGAACAAATGGGATATGGTAAAGCAGGAGTGAGAAGCCAAAACTGAAAGGGAACAAGAATCCCAAAATATCAAAGAATTCATTCTGTTCACAAAAACATCAAAAATTCATCAACAAATCCTGCACAGGCAGATGTTTTTGCCCGCTTTATCTCACGTTTGAAGAATTCCTGGTTAGAGCTGTATTAAAATTACAGTTTGCCAAGACTCACATTCAGACCTTGGAGGTGAGGGACACTGCACAACTCTCATTCCTCTAGCTTAACTCCTTCATTCCTTCCTTCCTAGGTTCAAACCATCCCTGCCTTGTGCTGCCTTCAGGCTGCACCCAGGGATGAGGTGCAGGTGGACATGAGATGCAGCACAGCAGGGAATGTGCCGTTGACTAAGGATTCCTGACTCTTTAGTGTCTATGTGTGAGACTTCTTGGGTGTTGTGGGAAAAAAACTTCAAAAAGCAGGGCTGTCTTTGAGAAGTAGGAACTTGCAAGTCAAGTTCAAGGATGTCTTTCCCAAACTGTCTCTCCCTCTGAAGCAGAGTGCTCTGTACAGAAAGATATTCCTCTAAAGAAGACAGATGGCACTGACATCTGCCTCTGAAGGATGACAAAATGCCATTGAAATATAACATCACTGGAGACAAGAAAACCTCTGCTGATATCTTCTGAGGCCAGGAGAAACATAGAAAATTTTGCTGGACAAGAGGAGAGATGTATCCTACACAGCCGTCTTTCATTTCTCTATCCACCCATTCCTTAGCTAGCACAGAGATTAGTAGTAAATTTAGAAGCAAACGTGCTTAGCTCAATCTGGTTCTCCTGGTAGAGACAGAAAAATGGTCACTGTGAAAAGAGGGATATATAGGAGAAAAGCGAAGCAGCAGCAGTTTACTTAAAACTAAGGTGACTTCAATGGGAGAGGGAGCAACAGCAGTCAAAAATTGCTGAGATCTCTGAAAACAGAAGAGATTTCAGCCATGAAAATTACTATGTGATTGGGTTAGACTTTCTTTGCTCTCCTGGTTGGATGTTTTCTCCCTCCCGCCCTCCCTCCTTTTACTCTACATTCCCTGTTGCCCACACAACCTTTGCTGCTGCTGAGTAGCACCCAGTCAGACAAGTTAAACAGGTTACTCAATTGACTCAATTGCTGCCCCTTTTACACATGAAAATAAAACCCATACTTATCTAGTGCATTTAGATTAAAAGTCTCTTGGGCAAACTGACTGTTACTTTATGAACTACTCTGAACAGGCAGCCTCAGTTTAGCTCATCCCTAGGCACTGCCAGACTATACTTCCCCAAAGTCAGAGGGAAAAACAGTATAGAAATGTAAAAAGAATTAACCTATTGAAAGGAAG
>WEIT01026839.1:526-10862 GCA_013389985.1 Dryoscopus gambensis
CTAACATGTCAGGTACAATTATGAGCTTTTCTAATCAAAACTAACAGCTGTTAGGAGATCAAAGTCTCTCTTGTTTATTACGGTGTTTTCGAAAAGGCTTTTTAGCAAAGGGTTTATTTTTGGGTCTTACATTTATTAATTATTTTGAAAAAAAAAAAAATTAGAAAGCATTAAGCAAGACCATGAATGAACACACAACATTCTGATAAATACAACTCACCTATTCCTTTTGAACCTGTTTTTCACATTCCTACATGTATTCACAGGCATACAGCCATGCGTATTTCACAAGCACATGTGCTCACACAGACCCTTACACTCTGGTCAAAGCAGATGCTAATTTTAAAATAGAAAAGGAAGAGAGAATAAACCAGCTCTGCTGCTACATGAGACCACTGGCTACTGGCTTCAGTCATCAGAGTCAGTTTCTAAGGTGACATGTAGCAAGAGAGGTCTGCTATTTTGTACTTCCATTCTGAAAAGTAAAATGTTCTCCTTCCATTTTCTTTCTTCCCCCAGAAGAAAAATTTCCAAATTTAGCACTACGGATTCTGTTAATACCAGCATCTGATGGAAAATAGCTGCAAAGAATATTCCCACCATTTCCAAATCTACAGATTTTTTTTTCAGATTTAAAAAAAAAAACCCAACTTACAAACAACACTTTTTTTTATCCTTTGATTTTTAGTGCTATTTGTGTAAATGAAAGCCTACTTCCATAGTCTTGAAAGGGAGAGGCAAAAAGAAAAATCTGTAGTGGAAATGTTTATGAATGGGTAAAAATCACGTAGCCACTCAAAAAAAATTCTGAAAAAAATGAATCCTAGGAGGTTGTGAGAGAGGATATTTCTTCTCCAAGTGACTCCTTGTATAATTACTTCGTAAAGGATATGGGATGACCAGTCAAATTTCAAAACAATCTGTGGCAAAAACGATGTAATGGAAATAGGCCCCCACTTACATTTACTGGTCAGCTGTTGCAATGCTTTCACGTCTATGTCTTTTTATCATCACAGTGGGTATAAATATTTCCCTCTGGGGAAGCACTGTTCTTGCTGCTTGCAGATTTAGAACTTGTAGAGGTATAATATGAAAAAAATAAATACATTCTTTTCTGTTTTCTGGCTACATGCCAGCTACATTCTTAACAAGGAAAGGAGACCCTCTATATTTTGTTGTTGGTTTTTTTTCCTAAAGATCTGGGAAACCTAGGTTATGAAAGAAAAATTTATACACTCTAAAATATTTTCGAATTTTGCTTTTAAAGTAACATCAGTTTGGATTTATATAAAAGTAATAGTGTAAACTCAAAGCCTGGCATGTGAGTACTTAAAGTATTTCCCTCCCAAAGTAAATTTGTTTGAATATGGCCCTAATTCTTTCCTCCATTTGTCTACAATTCCCCATATTAATGGGCCTGACTAGTTACAAAGATTTGGGGTTGGTGTTCTGGGGAGTTGAGATGCCAATTCACAGAATTCTAGACAAGGGTCAGGAACAAAAATCATCAGTTCACCTCCTAGTATAGGTCTCAAGTCACAATCCACAATGGTCCTTAGAAGATCATGAAGATAACACAGGAGCTTATAGCATTCCTTATAAATATGTTTAGGCAGGAAAAGAAAGTCGACCAGAAGCAGGACTGAATCTTGTTTAAACATTTACTTCTAAATAAATGTAGGCTTTCTTCTTTTAGGATACTTTGCTCCCTGCTGGCCTCTTTATCATTTTTTATTCCATTTCCCATCTTGCTTATTTTAAATATTTTACCAGTGGTATAAAAGACTTTTCAGTTAAGTTGTCCTGGGTTGCCTGATTTTAATAGTAGGCTGCTATCCTACTTCTCCCTTGCATGCTACTTAATGCTATCGTGGTGTTCAGGGATTGCATTCAGTCACCTCCTTTGAACTGAAATGCTGTAACAGGCAGGGAACCTGACTTTTAGTCATACCTTCTACAAAAAATAGCAGCTGTGATTAATGTTCTCATCCTGAAACTTCTTGGTCTTCTTTGTGAAGTGAAGACATTCTTCTTCTTTGTGGTCATAAAATAATCATAGTTTTCTTCTATTCAAAAAAAAAAAAAAAAAGTCCCTTCTGCATTTTGCTATCTTCAAGTAGCAAAATCAATTTTTATCTTTCCTTGTGTATTTTTGCAATCCTAAATTTCAATATCATGAAATTATTCTTAAAGTTAAGTATGTGTTATTTAGATTAGGTTATCTTTATTCATCTAATATTTATTTTTTCATAATTTGAACTATCAAAATGGTTTGCATATAAAGAATTACTTTAATGAAGATAAGTCTGAGTTTGACTAGTGATGTTAGAGCTTGAGTGTGACATTCAAAAAAGCCTCAAATTGGAAATTGAAAAAAATAGCCTTAAAAATATCTGTCAGCTAATTCTTTTTCTGAAACTGTAAAAAGATAATTCTGTGGTTCTCTCAACATGAAATTATATGCACAAAATTGCAATGAAAATCAAGAAGGGATCACTTCTGACAGGGAATCTTATAGGTAAACCTAAGGCCCAGAAAGTAAATATAATATAGATTCACAGTCTCCTACAACAAAATGGAGATGCACATAGATACAGTGCGTTTTAAAGGATGAAATGTGTGTTTTAAAGGATGAAATGACATAGTGGTTGGATTTCTTATCCTAGCAATATTAAAATATTAAGATAAAATGGGATTGTTTTTATTTCAAATGTACAGTTTTGAGGATTTGTTACTTGGGGTTTTTTTTAAACTCAATATTGAGTCAGCACTACTGAGACAAAGCAATTAAATACTTGAGAAGTAATTTTTTTTCTTTTTTCTATGTATTTCTGAAATTTCACAAAACAAATTTCAATATTTGTTTTAACTTTTTTTTTTGTATCAGAGTTTTCTGTGTAGTCGAAGTACAGTTTCTGAGTGGTTCCAAGTGTAGTGAGTCAAATAATGCTACCTTGTAATGTCTGGATCAAATGGTTTCCATGTGAGCTAAAGTGTACATGGTTAAAAAAATAAGCATTTTAAGACATGAAGGTTGTCCCACGCTGCTGTAGAAGTTTCTCAAATTATTTATAATCATCTTTACTGAAAAAAATTGCCTCTTTATCAGTTTAATTTTTAATGTTTCTAACTTTAGCTTGTAAGCAACTCAGTTTGGTTACACCTTTTTCATCAAAAACAGACATCCACCTCCCTCATTTTTCCAAACACAACAAATTGTACATTATTAAGTTTTGTGGTCAAGTTATACTAAAAATTAGGAAGGCTGGCTTTATTTCATTAAGTACCTAGGCTGCAAGTTACATTTTCAAAATTTATATATCTATATATTTTTTTTTGACAGTAGCACCTAACTCTATGCTTCTAAGTTCTTTAAGAGCTGGACACTTGGGTAAAAACACCATTAGGATCTAAAAATATTAAGGAATTTTATCTGCTGACTTCTCACCATTGTGGGTAATAAAAAATTGAGAGAATAAAGCTAAGTCTTATATATTGCTTCAGGTCTTTATGTTTCTTTATACCAGTTGAAAATACAGTGATATTAAGAATCAGCAATACTTCTTCTGTAACACAGCAGTAAAATGAAAGAGTTACTGACTCTGCATCTGTCCATATATATAAACTTACAGAAGCCTACCTAATTTTAAAAATGTAACTGAATTCGTTGGCCACACAGATCCTGTAGCTTTAAGAAAGTTTGCCCCACTGTCTCTATGCACTTAATACCAAGAGCCTTCTGTTTCTATGCATTTAATAACAAGTGCTAAAACGTCTCTTGAGAAGAGGTTCAGGAGTGATCAGATCAGCTAATTGGTCATTTCTTGAAGCATGTTGGGATAAAGGATTAACTGAATTCATAAAGTTCTAGAGGAAAAAAAAGCATTGGGTCAAAAATGACTAACCAGGAGACATCCTCAGGCAGCTGCAATAAGCCTCAGAATTTATAGCTGAAGGAAGCAGCTGGAAAGTGTTCAGAAGACCTATGCATGCAATCGAAGAGAGATTGAAAACTGAACACAGTTCAGTGTCAGTCTGCTTTAAGGCATGTAACAACAATGCAGAAACATTGGGACAAGAGTAAAAGCACTGAAATGGTTTTAATTCTGGAGTATAATAAATGCTGAAAAGATTCTTGCCTGTTCTTGGACAAAAGATACTATGTACATGTATCAGTGCAGGTGGCCCGGTGAGCAGCTGCAGTGAGAGCTGCAGGCTGAGCTCTGGGAGGCAGGAGACTGAGGCAAGAGGCAGTGAACTGGTGCCAACCTTTTGCACTACAAAGGGCATGGGGACCTACAACACTGCCAGGTGACTGGGCACTCCAAGTATGAAAGGCAAGGAAACCTTGTCTGACTGTGGAGTGAGCACAGGGAGTGAAGCAGGGCACCCACTGGCTCACTGGAGCTGCCCGCTGTGAAGGCATTTCAGACCTAGCTCAGGTGGTCTGAGAGTGACTGCCAGAGAGGCTCTGGGATAGCCAGACAGGAAAGTTTCCTTAAGAGATGAAATAAATTGCTGAACTAAAGCAGCGTTTACTTTTATTGAATATCTAATTACTCACATCTGTGTTTTGTTTGAGGACACAAATATCAAATAGTCTTCTGAAATAATCCTACCTTGTAAATGATACAGCAGACATATACAAAGGATTCTGAATAGGAGGTCTGATGATTTATCTGATTCAAATCACTATTCCTATAACAGTGGGGGTGCACTTGCCTTATCGGGAAAGGACCAGCAAACAGAATCAACTGTTATGTTGTCTGTCAATAGTTGCACTAGGACAGGATTTAACCCTACCAATCCTTTTTTCAGATGCTAGAAACATGGCTTCATTTTCACTAATATCATTACAGGAACAAAGGCCCTACATAACATCAAAGTTGGAAAAACATGGCAAGAAAGCTGCTATCCATGCAGGAAGAAACAGAAAAATCTGCTCTTTCCATGCAAGTGCACAGCTAATGTAAAATCCCCTGAAAAGAATGACAGCAAGTGGGGAGAAGAGGTTTTGCTCTCCTAGTCCAAACTTGGAAAGTCTCAGCTAGAATATATGGATCTCACTCAACCCCAGCCAAGCTGCTCCATGACATCAGACAAATGGAAGGAATTCTGTTCAGAATTAACACTACAGTAATAGGGAAATCTAGATACTTCTACTAATGTGGCTATCAAATGGAAGAAATGCTTAAGAGATAGAAAACAGATCAAACACTAGGAAGGTGGCTGGGCCGCAGAGCTGCACCCTTCTTTGTTCTACCAGAGATGAAAACGTGCAAGTGCTCTATAGGTTTATTTCCACCTGATTTTAATGTTTTAGTATTACATACTCCAGATCTAACTCTTTCCATGCAAATAATATGTGTGCTACAATAAATCATCATTAGCTGTAAAAGAAATGGAAGGAAGTGGTTGCTTTGTCATAGATTATGTATTCATGATATACAGTAACTGACAAAAGATGTCTGCATCTCACCCCCTTCTAATACAAGGTTTGATAGATCCACCACATTTTGTAGAGAAAGAGACAAAAAAACCATGCCAACAATGACACAAAAAATAGTCACCAATACAAAATTGCTTTTATGAGCATTGCACAATAGTGGACACTATTACGCTGTTAATACTAGATTAAATAAAAGCCTATTTCAGCATGCATTTAGTCTCCTCCACATAGACTTTTGATCAACAAACTGTCTCATCAAGCACTTGAAGGATTTTTCTCTGACCACACTACTCATCTGACCACGTGGTTTCAGTAATTTGAGACAATTCATCACATGTAACATTTTTAAGCATCCTCCATTATGTTTTTCTTTTTCCCAAATGCTATCAAAAATTATACCAGACAAAAATCTATTATTCATGGAGCACTTATATCTCACTCATCATAAAAGAAAAATGCAGAAATACATGTTTTCAAAATTAATTAATTCTGCAATGTATTGCCCCTCAAATCTGTTAAAAGATGTAATGGGGAAAATGAAGGTACTTAAATTTACTCTGAGTTATATCTTGATTAAAGATATATGATTAGCCCTATGAACTATTGAGAAAGAAACTCCATCTTGCAGTAAATACAAACCCTTTCTATATTATTTGACAAAAGTAGCAAGAAAGGATAAAAAAGTGACGATAACACAGAAGACAAAGAGAAGATAACAAAGCAAGTAGGGACTGGAGAGATGTGCTGCAATCACTCATTGTTCAGTGTAATGCACAAATAATAGTGCTGATCCTAAAACAAAATCTTTGGCAAATGCCTACTGCTAAAATAATAATACACCTTTGTTTGAACTGCTTTATGATTAATCACTGTCAAGTTTTGAAGTGGAAAAAAAACCAGTAGGAACTAATCCTTTATTCTCCAGACTTCCAAACAACTTTCTTGCTCTGCTTATTTAAAGAAATTTCCTCAGTGAAATACATACTTCTGCTACAAGAAAGAGTAGAGGGAGAAGGATCTTCCAAATCTTTCATAATAAACCTACTATGGGAGTTGAAATTTTCAAGTCAAATGAGTACTTTTAAATCCCAGAAGAATTCAACAGAAGTTACTATAAATTTGAGTATTAAAATTTTTACTGTTTCATATTCTGATTTCTGATAACAGCCAAAATAGTACCATTTTGAGAATATTTTTCTTTATATTAGAAAGACCACAATCAGACAAAAATGTACAAAGTTCCACTGAATTCAGGATTTGAAGAGACAGTATCTCTTTCCCACCATTTAGAAAGTTTTCAGTGATGAAAAGATGGAAAAGAAGGAAATCAATTTCAATTGTGTGTAGGTCTTGGCTGGAACTGAGTTAAATTTCTTTATAGTAGATTGTGCAGTGCATGCTTTGGATTTAGGACAAGAATAATGTTGACAACACAGGGATGCTTTCATTATTGCTGAGCAGTTCTTAGTCAGAGGCAAGGGCTTTTCTTCCTCAGAGCCCCGCCCGACCAGCAAGGAGGCTGGGGGTGTATAAGTAGTTGGGAGGGGACACAGCAGGGACAGATGACCCCAACTGACCCAAGGGATATTTCAGACCGTATGGTGTCATGCTCAGGATTTAGACCTGCAGGGAACAAAAAGGGGGGCACATTTGGAGTGATGGTGTTTGTTTTCCCAAGTCACTGTTACCCATGATGGGGCCCTGCACTCCTGGGGATGGCTGAACACCTGCCTGCCCACGGGAAGTGGTGAATGAATTCCTTGGTTGGCTTTGCTTGTGTGCACGGCTTTTGCTTTACCTTTTAAACTGCCTTTATCTCAACCCATGAGTTTTCTCACTTTTACCCTTCTGATTCTCTCTCCCATCCAGCTGCGAGGCTGAATGAGCAAGGGGCTGAGTAGGGCTTAGCTGCCAGCTGAGGTTAAACCACAACAAACAGTAAAAAGCAAAAGACAGCTCTGAAGAGCACAAATAACTTCTGCCTCTTTTTTCTTTTGCTTGTTTCTTGCAGAGAGACTAACTTATTTTAGAACAGAGCAGCCAAAAAATAAAAAGAAAAGCAATATGGGAAGAAAAATAAAAATATATTAACTGTAGAATATCACTCCTGATAGCTTGTCTGAAAATAAATTTAATTCCAATGAAGAAAGCAACATTATATACATAGACCAGTTTAAGACACCAAAGCCGCTATGTTCAACATCTGTTTACAAGAAGACAAGTCAGGGACAGTGAGCTTGCCGTGCTCATGCATTTCCACACAGTGGCATCTGCACACGCAGTCTACTGGAACCCATACCAGACATTTGTGTACAATCTGCAAGACATGCTCCAACCTCAGGCTTCCTGGTGATTGGGCTCCCTGGGTGACTGCATAAGGATCTCAGTGTCCAAATATAACTCATCTGAGTTTTTGTAAAATTGTAAAATGTTTAGCCTGGGCTATCCCTTTTCGCAATGACAACTTTATTTCTTGATACATAAACTAATCATTGGCAGGTTTTCCATATGAAGACAACTACATGCATAGCAATCCTAGTAACCAAAGTCTAGCTGTTTTCCACTTAGACTTGCACAATTTTTCCTCTCCTGTGAAACTTCTATTCACTTGACTTTCGATTCATCTCTTGCATAGGAAGAAAAACATGAAGCATGATATTACAGTTGGTAGGAAGGAGAAGAACAGAAAAGGGACTCTAAGGATCTTCAGCTTCTCTGTTAGTCTCAAAAAATATATCACAATATAGCGTTATTCTCTGGAAACTCCCTCTGGATGAGAATACCTACAAAAACCTACAGTGATTCACAGAGCTTATGTCTGTTTCATACCATATCTTGCTCCTGTCCCATGAGAAAGACACTGTCCTATGCCGTCACATGTGAAACAGAATAGGAATGCTTAGTCTCCTCACCACCATAACTGTAGTCAAGACCAAAAGTACTTAAGGAAGCAAATGCATCTGTCATGCACTTAAAGAGATTTCAGCAGCAAGTCTTTGTTGTAAAATCCTATCTGGAAAAAGGACATTAAGAGTACAAAACGATGTACAGTAGAATTAGCTGTTGATCGGCTTCTTTTGATGCTGTCTGATTTTTCATCGGAAAATAATATACTAATATCCCAGAAATCACCTTTAACCATCTGTGTGGCTGTTAGATTCAGGTTAGTCCTTTAGAAGCTGAAGGGCAATGCTACAGATGACAAAAGTCCAGAGGCAATCCCACATGGGACTTCCTAAATTGAATTCCTGCTCTCACAGTGTTGCTATGTTTTCCTCCAAGTTGCATGCCTCAGATTGGCATTGTATGCCAAGCTTGACTAGGGCACAGTGAGAGCCTGATTTAAAATCAAAGCCAACAGAATATTTTTTTTTAACAAGACATGGTGAAATGATGCCTGTGGCATTGCAGAATTTACAGTCAGTCCAGGTCCCTGAGACAGAGGCAGTGAAATGAAACAGGCAAGGACCTATCAAAAACTAACACAAGGACATGTACATTGAGCTGCCTTCTGAAGCTGTAAATTCTGAGAAATTATCAAGATCATGTCTTAATACATAACTTAGATTTTATTCTCAGAGCTAGCCAGGAAGAAGCCCAGCTTCTCTCAACTGCTAAATCTAGCAATTAGCAATGGAGAGGATAAGAAAATATTTTAATTATACCCCAGTCTCCTGGTATTTTCCCATTGAGCACCTTCGCACTATTTTCAGAATATCTGTCAAATTCTCTCTTCGGTTCTCCTCGGATGCTTCTGTCTACAAAGCCAGGGTCATCCTTTCCAAGCATGAACCAGTACGGTGGGACTTAAATGACTCGCTCAAAATCAGTTTTCACAGACAAGAGGCAACTGAAAAAAAATTACAGTAATGTGAGCTTGGATATGCAGAGTTCCACCCCACTAAGAGATGGATACCAACACTCTGTCAGAAAAAAACCCTGTTCATTACAGGAAAACAGCATGTCCCTGGGCAGTTACAGTGGAGTTTGAACACAAATTCACTCCTCGGCTGATTTCACAGAATATTCACAAAGAGATGAAAACTCTCACCATTGCTTCTCAGATCATGTATGGGCAGCAAACACCTCTACACACTTTGTTGATAATTAATAATGAAAAATTAGATAAATTCAAAGAATAAAGGAATTTTTTGCATTTTGTCACTGAAGAGAGTAGGAAAAAGACCTATTACTATAATATTATTATGATGATTGAAGTCTAGAATGGACAAAATTCTTTCCCTCTAATAAAATTGTGTATATTACAGGAAAGGTTACATTTTGCATCTCTGCAGAAGGACTTAGTTTCATATTTTTATTTAAAATAGTCTTTCCCNCTGAAAGTTCCCTGCCAGCTGTCATCTAATTAAATTTTGCTAACTGAGCTCACTGGATTTCCAGTTGCAAAGGAGTCTCCACCGGAGAACAGCCATTATGGGTCTGACCAAAGGTGCATCTTGCCTGATAGTCCTTTTCTGGCTATGACTCATAATGGCAGAGTGGAAGAATAAACATATGTGCTGGCACATTGTTCTAGCCTTCAATAATCTCCATCTTGAGGGTTTTTGAGAGAAGGTGCCTTTATGCTCATCAAAAGCCCTTGCTAGAAATTTCTTCATTAATACATTTAGTCCCCCTGAATACAAGTAAAAGCTATAGTAGATGGTCCAGGGGTTTCCTCAACATCAATGAGCCTAAACTTTACAGCGCCTAAAGATCAATTTTCCTTTTTCTTTTTTCATGATTACAGTCTTAAGCGCCAAAAAACAGTTTGATCCTAATGCCATGGCTAAGTCTTCCCCATGTTGCACGTACTTTGCGGCTTTGCCTTCTAGTTAAGCTGGTGGTCTTATTCATCCTATATACACTGTTGAGTTTCCCTCCCCC
>WEIT01026845.1:1204-47844 GCA_013389985.1 Dryoscopus gambensis
TGCCTTTTCAGAAAGTTTTGATTTGACTAAACACAAGCTTCAGTATACCAGGACCCTGTACACTTAAAATCTGTACTCTCTCTCTTAAGGATAAAAGCTGATACATGTAGCTGCTTTTCTTAACACATTTTCTTCGAGGTGCATCACACCAGTTTAAACCGCAGGTTTTGTTTCCCCTTTCAGTCTGCCTTCTTGCCACTAGCTCTGTCACTTAGCACACCTTCTGCTAGCAATATGATATTGGATGGTAAGAGCTCCAGAAAGTGATGATGTGTGGTGTACTTTTACACACACGTAGGGAGGGGAAAACACTCTTTGTGGATAATTTTTTACATGATTACCTCTGAAGGTTACTGCATCTTCGTCCATATCTGGTACTGACTGTTGATGGTGCCATTATGTTGGCCTAACTGGACTAGAGGTTTGAACAAGTCTGACAATTTTCATATTCATATTCATAGCAAAAAATCAGTGGAGGCACAGCAGAAATTGGCAAGTCATGATTAAAATTCTCTTGATTATTGCAAGTTAAGACTTAGAGCTCACCTACACAGAACACTGCAAGATACCCCTCACTTGAGACAGGCACTGTGCTGACTTTATGATAAAGTTATTAATCATTCATGAACAGTGAATAGACATTATTTTTGAAGTTGAGTGTACCTTCAGTACCAAAGCACAAGTAGTAAAAAAACATTCAAAATATATATTTAGGTAAGGCTAAGTAAACAAGGCAAACTTGGAATACATATGCCAGCTTGTTTGTATTATACTTTCCATAGAGTAAAATCTTTGGTTTGAACCTTCAGATTTATGAAGAAATGTCATCTCAGTTTTAGAGACTTTCTACATATTAACTTTCTTCATGAACTTGAATGTTTTGTGTGCAAGACTCTTCAATACTTGTATTAAGTGGTTGCCTAGAAATTATGATACCATAACACACCCAAAACTCACCCTCATATTCATGAACTATGTGATTTGGCAGCACATGTTTTTCTTGTAACATTCTTTTCTGATCACAGATATAATTTTTGTCTGTATGAATTATTATGCACAAGCTCTGCAGCTATTGTTACAATTGCCTTGTTTGATGTGTTTGATATTGTGATGAATTCTAAGCACTACTGATGGTTTTTAGGCTTGTCATCAGTTTTAAAGAGTGATATATATTGCACTGTGGTGTTTACTGGTTTGACATTTGATTTCTCCACTGGCACTTCTCATCTGGTGTCATCTATAAGATGATCCTTGTAAAAAAACAGTCTGGCTTGAGTTATCCATCTTTCTAAGAACTGGCAGTAGCAGTTTTAGAAGCCCCACTTAGGACAGTTTTTATGTATGCAGCATTCATCCTGATTGGACCCAATCCCCATCTGGTGTAAGCTTGTGCAAGCTTATCAGTTTCATTTAGCTGTTACAGCTTATAGAAAGTGTGAATGTGGCCCTTAATAGTCTAGCTGATGTCTGCAAAAACTCAACATAATATAGATGTTCCCATCAAAACTGGTATTTTTAGTCTAAGAAAAGAGATTTTAGAGTTAACGGTAATGCAGTAAATATATAATTCTCATTCTTAGTGTGGATAATGTCTTAGCTCACTGGAGTAGTTTTAGAAGTTAGGTCTAGAGCTTAAGGCTTCACCTAGGGTTAACAGAGGTACATAGACTTTTCTGGACAATAGTTTATCTCCTCCTCAAACAGATACCTAACATATGTAAAATTAAAAAAAACTCTGAAAATATTTGTCTTTTCTCCTTGTTGAAGGAACATAGAAAAACAATTTTTAGAAACTAGTTTTCTTAGACTTTTCTAGCTTGTAGGACTTTTTTTTTAAACTTAAAAAATTAGTTCATGTTGGACAAGATGAATCTCACCCCTCTTTGCCATCTGTCTCTAACTCTGTTGTCCCTGATGCTGAATTCCCATCTGATTTCCCTGGCAAGAAATAATTGCTTTCAACAAAATGGTCGCTGTTAATAAAAATTTTGTATTAATTGTGAGTGCGTGGGTCCAGATTCTGCCTTCATGCAGAATGCCTGGTGCAAGTTCGTAGTGACTGCTATTATTCAGTAAGTGTGGTATCTATAGCTAAGAACAGAATGGGGGGAGTTCCCTCCACCTTGGGTTTAGTCCATCGTCACTGTTGCACCACAGTAGGTACTGCATTTCCCTGGTAGGTTTGAAAGCAGACTCTAAGTCTCTTACCCTTTGTAGTTATGAAGAAAAGCTTCAGACTGTGATCCAGTGAAGCATGGTCTACCTTGAATTTGCACATACGGGTTTACGCAAACAGCCCTTCTTACTGCCTTGGGCCATTAGCTCTAAATTCTAATAATAATATACATGTCAGTACAGCTAAATAGTTCAGCAAGATAATGTAGCAAGGCATGTGGATAGAGTCTGAGATTCTAGGAAGCACAGAGGCCAGGCAGAAATGAAAGAGATTCTTGTTCCACTGATTCCCTGTCTTTTACTGCTTGCACTGCTGCACCCTAAAGCTATCAAAATGTATGCTTGGTAAAATGGGTGCAGTTTGCCTTTGAATATTTCCTCAACAGGATTCAGATATCTTTGGTAACATTTACTTGTTGCAGAAGGTTTTTTGTTTTGTTTTCTTTTGTTTTTTATCCAAGATGCCCATCACTGTCTGTTGAAAAGCAGGGCGTTGGCTTTAAGTGCTGAGGTTTTGCTTTTCATATGCAGCTGTTCTGTACCAAACCATTGACAGCAGAATTGCTTTGGAAAGCTTGGGTCCCTCCCTCTGAGATCACTATATTATTCTTTCCATTGTCCTGCTTTCTTTTCAGAATGTATTTAGGGAGAGAAGCTTTGCACGTTCTTAGTCAAAGGACTTTGAAGTCACATTCAACAAAAATAATGTATTTAAAAACATAAATATTTATTTGCAGAGTAATTCAGGTCATTACAGAATTGGTAGCGTTTAATGATTGGCAGTCCTTAAAGGAATCTTCAGCGGGGGCGGNAGAAAAACAAAAGAATATTTGGAACCTACGTAAATGAACCTCACCTAACTGTAAAACAAACTACAGGAATAAAAAGGATCTTAGATGTGCTTTGAGACACTGCCGTTCTTCCACCCACACAGCTTTGCTTAGACCATTCTCCTGGCCAGTTCTAAGGGCAGGAGAAGCTATTGCCCACCTTGTTTACTTACTTCTGATAAAACTTTGCTTAGACACAGGCATCACCTTTCTGGGTTTGGTGACAAGCTAGTTCTGGTTTTCATGATGGTTAGAAGCCTAACTTGAAATGTCTCAGGTAAATGGTGCAAGCCTGCTTCTCTGAAATCTAAAGAATATGCATCATTTTCTTAGCTGTGTGAAATACTTTTTGTTCCCAGCTGATGGGAAAATGAAAAATTTTATGCTGTTTTTGGCATATGAATTCAGTAATCACATTGATGCTTTTCTCTTCCAAATGCTACTGGAATATTTTAGGAAGATGCAAATATCACCCTCAACTTATATCCACCATCTCCACTGTGACTAGTTTAGTGCTTCTTTAGAGTTCACAGAAAACACCAAAATAAGACTGGGGAATGCCCATACATGATTTTTCCCAAAGGAATATATATATTGCATTTGTTGTGCAGTGTTAGTCCATTATTACATTGATCTTTTTGATTATCCTCTGAAATATTTGTGTATTTGAAAATGTCTGCAATACATACAATTTTAGTGGGTTTTTTTGGAAAGTAAATTGAAATACTCATCTGAAATGTATTGTAAAAAGTGCAAGGAATTGGTTTACATACTTTATTGCCAAAGTTAAAGAAAAAACACAATATCTTCTTTTTAGGACAGAACGTTATTGTCATAGTCCCAGGAGCCAACCTGCTTTTAGATTTTGAAGACCTGAAGAGGGCTTCTGATGTCATCTGTAAAGCCAAAGTGGTTGTTTGCCAGCTAGAAATAACCCCTTCTGTTTCTCTTGAAGCTCTGAAAATGGCACGTGCCAGCGGAGGTAATTTACCATAAGCCATTCTCTCTCTTTCATTTGTGCTACATGAAAAATACTCTTTATTGTGCTTTCTAAATAAAGATCCTCTAGTCTATTCTGGTTTCCATCATATTAGTTTTATTTAGAATTGAAACAACAGCCAAAAAATTCAGGCTATGCTAATGAATACTGAATTCACTTTAAAAATTTTGCAGTGTTAACCTTGAATAGCAAATCAACTCATACCCACATAATCTCCTTGTATACGTCTGGTACTGCCTGTCCTCCTATTTTTGTGCTGTGACTAAATACAGTATAATGTTGGTAGGTCAGGAGCTGTGGGTCTGACTCTGCTGTGATTCCAGAGCAGAACAGGCATAATGAATGCAAGTCAGTAAAGTTACACACAGAGGAAAATGAATGAAATTACCTCAAAACCAGACTTATGCCCTTGTTCTCCCAGCATAGCAGTAGGTATGGCTGTGGGTTTTTTATATAGTAGTTTACATCCTTAAAATAAAAAAAAAAGAGCTTCCTAACCAAAATTCTTAGAGTGAGACTGGGCATGATGCCATTGCATAGACACAGTCACCGTCTGTGAAATTATTAGAAAATTGTTACTGTACTGTACTTTTAAATGTAGGGCATTGTTCCTTCAGTGTAGCATATACGTAGATGAAAGCTGACATTTTGCTTGAACAGGATGGGGTTTCATTACCAACATAATGTTTTTGTTGTTGAAGTGCCTGTAATGCTTTCAGTTACACAAGCACAATTACCACGGTAGTTGAACACTAAGTAAATAATTATGCAAGAGAGGCATCTATATGAGATTAAAAAAATGTTTTTCCTTTCTGTCCAGAAGATCAGACTGGGAGGGGACAGCTCATAGCATAGTCAGTCACACAGCGGATCAGGGATGGAACTGGGATCAGAACTAACTGGTTTCTGGAAGCTGGACCCAGGCTAGCTCCATTAGATCACAGCACACTGGAACTGTGGGCTCTCTAGTTCACCTTCTGCACCATGACCTGTTGTGCACCTGTTGCACTATATTTTTTTCATTAACTTTTCTGAAAATGGATAACAGCATTCTTAATCTAGTGGTTAATGGACTATAGTTGAATCATGAATCAATATCCATGACTTACTTTGTCTGTTTCTAACTCTATGAACAGTTTTGGCAAGATGCTTCACACTTGTCACCCTCCTATGGCAAGACACCAGACTGTGACAGAAGAAAAGACAAAATTTTTTTAAAAGCAATTGAAAAAATTCAAACCTGATACACAGAACAGACATGGAAACACTTAGCAACTGTAGATAGCACAACATACCAAGAAAAGACAGTTGTTAACTGTGGGCCAGCTGTAGTTCTGTGCTGTCAGTGTGTTATCATTGTGCAGCTCCTCTGTCAGGGAAGTTTAGTTGCTTCTGCTTTAAAACAATAGGCTACACATGTTCAAATGTCATGTGCCATCAAATCTAAGTAAACAGCTGAGTTTGTAGCACTGTAAAAACCTATCTGTAGCCAGCAGTAAATTGTTAATGCAATTTCCCTTCTTTTAGCTTGCAATACCCTCATGTATTATGTAGCACTTCATGTTAGAATGTTCACTTGACTATTTTTGTGTAAAACAGATGCATATCTTGGTGCCTCAAACCTCTGTTTCAATGGGGGGTTTTTGCTTGTTTTTCTTCATTCTTACTGAAAGAAATAAAAGAGAGAAAGAATATGGAAACAGGCAAGAACTCTTAGCTTCTCTTCAGTGAAGGTCATCTGGATCTGTAAGCTGGAGAGAGATATCTCATGTATGACATCCTCTCATTGTGGCACTGATTATTCATTATTCTTGTGACAATCATGGTGAGAAGGAAGGAAGGAAGGAAGGAAGGAAGAAAGGATGGATGGAAGAAAAGGGTTGTGAATAACTATATGAAGTAGGTAGAAATTGTAGTGGAAATCTGACTGGACAATTATATGTTTTTAGTGGTGAGATGGTGAGTGGTTTTAGATGGTGAGAAGCTGCTGCTGCCTCCAAAAAGTTTTGTTTTGGGCTTCTCTAATGACAGACTCCATAAAAGATGGCTGATAATACCCAGCATATTAATGCTGTCATGAAAAATGAGCTGGAAGCAGCCTCAGTTAAGGGTTCCATGTCACTTGCAAGAAACAGATCTGTTTTTTGGACTCTTCAGGTTTTTAATCTTGGGCTACAAGTTTTCATAACAGCTGTTTGTCTGTGGTTAAATTCTTTGTGATTTCTGCCAAAGCACTGTGGTTGTAGAAACCAGGCAATGGAAAATGCCTCCCACCCTACCCTAGCTTTTGAATTATGAATACCAGCTACCTTAAAATTTTCTTCGGACTTGATAGCAAGGGAACTTTCTTTTAAAGATAAACCTTCGCAGCAGTATGGAAACCTGCCTGATTTTAACTGTATTATCGGCCTCTGGAAAATAAGTACCTTTCACACAGGCATCAGAAAATTGTTAAGAGCTTCACAGCTAGCTTCACCTGAGCGTCTGTCCATACAAGCACTTGTCCACTTGGGCAGCATGACTTCCAGTGTAATTCCTGAATCTGGTTTTAGGCAACTTCTTTTATAGTGTTAAAGATCTGTTGTAGCCCTAGGAAGCACAGAGCAGGAGCTTGCTTGATTTCAATACAGAAGAGACAAAGCTGGGTAGGAATGCTGGGGATGGAGAGTTGATTTCAGACAAAGCAGAATTTTACTTGATTTTTGGGGGTGGCAGAGGAACAAGGAAAGGAGAAGCTGAAAGAGGAGCAAAATTGGAACAGAGATTAGGATTTGTTGAATAGACAATGGAATATGGAGGTAGAGTCAGGGAGGAGGCTGTAGGCACTGGAAGTGGGAGAAGAAAGTGTAGGCCTTAAGGAGATAAGATGTGGTGAAAGTTGAGTGAAAAAAGGTTAAAACTGCATAGTTGCTATGCAAGGAGGCACTCATTGAGGAGAATGGATCTTGACAAAGGGAGAGAAGTGAAAAGCTCAAGGAGTAGACCTATGAGAATCTCATGAGGTTTACAAAACCATGTGCAAGGTGCTGCACCTGGATGGAGCAACCCTGGTATCAACACAGGCTGGGGGATGAACAGATCAAGAGCAGCCCTGCCCAGGAGAACTTGGGAGTGCTGGTGGGTGAGAGGCTGGACAAGACCCATCCATATGCACTCACAGCCCTGAAGGCCAAACGTGTCCTGGGCTGCATCCAAAAGTGTGGGCAGCAGGGTCAGGGGAGGATTCTGCCCCTCTCCTCTGCTCTGCTGAGACCCCACCTGGAACACTGCATCCAGTTCTGGGGTCTCAGCACAGGAGAGACAGGGCCCTGTTAGAGAGAGTCCACAGCCACCAAGATGATCAGAAGGATGAACCTCTTCATCCTTCTGATGAAGGAACCTCTTCTATGAGGAAAAGCTGAGAGAATTTTGTTTGTTCAGCCTGGAAAAGAGAACTCTTAGGGGTGACGAAATTGCACCCTTCCAGTACCTGAAGGGAGCGTACAAGAAAGATGGAGACAAACTTTTTACAAAGCATGTAGTGACAAGACAAGGGGAAATGGCCATCCAACCCAGGACATTCTACAATTTTGTGATTCTGTGAAAGAATTTGGGCAGAAAATAAGTTCCTCAGAGGACCAAACAGGTTATCCTGTTCAAAAGCCATGCTCTTCATCACAGCCTGAAAGAGGATCTTAGGGTTCCTCTATCTCCCGCCATGCTCAGCAGATAGTAAATATGAGAGAAAACTAATAGTAGTGTATTACATTGTGTTCATGACGAGTCTGTATTACTTAAAACCCAAGTTGGAACACTTCCAGTGCTGCTCCTGACCCATGTATATGTCAGTATGATGCCACGTGACACTTTGGTTCCCAGTATGTCCTCTTTCTTTGTTTTACCTAGGAAAATATACCTTAAAGTTTTATGTTTAAGAAAACTTCATTAGGGTTGCAGTTTGGACAATAGGAAATGCAAGAGTTAAGGTTGCCTGTGAAACCTTAATTTGTCTTCTTTCTGCATATGTATTATGTTGCAGTCTTTAATTATGTGATCACATGCTGTTTTTCAGTGGTATGTGATCATATAATTAAAGAGTTTATTATAATACATACTGTATTGTAATAATATAAAGGACCCAAATTAAGATTTCATTGGAATTCCTAATCCTGGCATTTTCTGACTTCTGAGTAAAAGTCTTTGTCACTTTAATACTGTTTTTAATGAGGCAGGTAGAGAGGCATGATAAAGTTGTACAGTCAAAGGCTAAAACTTTTAAAGTGTAATCACCTAAACTTCTTGGTACTCAGATTTCAGAAGTCTCTGTGCATCCTTGTCTTTTAGGGCATTAACTGGGATTCAGAGATGTTCAGCTATAGCTTACAGTCTAAATATGTGTTTAGGACTGAAGATTTAGGCATCCAAATTGGAAGATTTGATCACCGACTATAAGGAATATTTCTGAAGTAAGAGTGTGTGCTTTATTTAAAAATGATGGCCTTGTGGTTAAGACACGAGTATTAATCATAGAATTGGCAAAGTGAAAAACCGAGGCTGCAGATTTCCTGTGTTAATAGTGAGTAAGTGACTTACACTGTCCTCATGACAAACCTTTTCTGCTGCTACAAGGGGCCTTAGGCTACTACAGTTTAAAGTTAGGTTAGCTAACGTATTCTACCATGTGTTAAGTTTAGGTCCAGCTCTGCCAGATAGCACATTAAAAATATACAGTGCCTTGTCTACACTACAGTTTTATAATGTGGCATTTTGAACAAGTTAGGTAACACATTCAGAAGCAGATTTAACTCCCTGTCTGGACATGCCCTTCATTACTCCATAACTCGTGATTCTTCATGTACAGAACTCAGATAACGACACTGCAAAATTCTAGAACTAAATCAGTTCTTGTAAAACTTACTAATATCATGGAAGAAGCATCATCAGTTAGACAAATTGCATTAATGTCTAGGGCTTTTCTCTTCTTTTAAAATTTAATAATTTCTTGGGGTTTTTTTCTATTACTCTTTTGTCATGTTCCCATCATGAGAAGTACCTGCACATGACTTAGAATGGAACTTTAATTTAATAACAGCTTTTAGCAGTTGTATAAGATGAGGATACAAAAACTGAGAGTCATTTGTGTGTTAATAATAAGCATTGGGATCTGTGATTGAAACACAATGGTCTTTCAAGTGATGGTTTATGAATCTAAAACATTACAGATTTAGATTTTCTTTTTCTCTTTTTTTGTTCCAGTAAAGACTTTGTTTAATCCAGCTCCAGCCCTTGCTGACCTAGATCCACAGTTTTATACCTGTTCTGATATCTTCTGCTGCAATGAAACTGAGGTAATGGTCACATGTCATGTTAAAGAAGGAGTCTTAAGCAGGAAAATTTCAGAAGGATACTCTTCTCAGAAATGCAGCACAGGGAGCAGGAAAATTGAACCATGCTCCTCTTACGTAGGACTTTTGGAGGTGACAGGTTTGATTCCTGACCTAACCAGCAAAGAGGAGTATTCTAAAATAACTTTAGCTTGCACTTGAAATTAAATTAGCTGTTTGCAGCCAGAAAGTTGGGTCCAGCCTTCCTTACAAGTACATCAGCAAAACACATCCATAAAAGGACACTTGTTAAATGTTATCACTGAGTGGTAAATATTAAAATAGTTCCTTGTTCTTGTTCTGTGGTCCCTTGATATGATTAGCAGGAATGCATTAGCCATAGTGTTCTGACAGTTTTAAATTCTCTTGCCAGGAGGTGATGCATGCTTGCTGCACTTGATGGTAAAGAGTAGCTTCATATGCCTCTTCCTGTCAGACCTGTTTTCAGTGACTCTTCTCTGGCCTTCAGCTGTATGTTTTCCTTTTTCTCTATTTTCCCCCCTCCTTTCCCTCTCTTTTCTAATTCAAGTGTTACTTCTCCCAAAGGAAATTGGTTTTGTCACAGAAGACAAATTAACTTCATCTCATAAATTTTGTTTAAATTTGCTATTTATTAGCATTAGGGATGCTGTGTTCCTTCCCCTCACCCTCTCTTTATATAAACAGGAATGTGGGAGAAGTAACCTAGTGGATAAGAACCATGCCTCGATCAGACTTAAAGTTATGTCTAAGAAACATCATTTCTGCAATGAACATGATCCCTTTGGGTGGATAGGAGGGGGAGGAGCTAAGAGAAAAGCATGGCCCTGCTTACTTGTAGCATATTTTGTCTGATGACAATGTCTGTCAGTGTAAATTTTTGAAGACTCAATTACTTTCTTTTGAAATTTCTGTTAAACCCCTTCACAAACTATACCAGAAGTCCTCAGTCTGTGAGTCTTCTAGCATTTAAGGGTCAGCCTGTGTAACGCAAAAGGACATCTCAGTTTTATTCTGGGATGTTTCATTATGTGTCTGCCAAGTTCACATACTCCAGAGAGTTCAGAAATTAGTAAAATAGCAAGGTGGGAGATGCCATGGCACTTCAGGTCTCTGGAAGCCAGAGTTTCCAGGATAACTGACAGTGATACAATTTGTGGCTCAGACACTGCCCAACGGATACAGAATTCAGTTCTATGTGGTGAAGAGAATGCTAAGGCAAAGTATTTATTTTTGTTCAGGAGACTCGCAGAACACCAGTATCGTGTTTTCTTAGTGCTGTCAGAAAGCTCTTATGCCTGGGCTATGCCTCTGGATTGGCTAAAAGGTGCAGTGGTTCACATTTTGGGCTGAGAACATCCATACTCTCCCACTATTTAGTAAATGTCATTCGTTGTCTGTTTTTTTCATAATCCCACTTGTTAATTTTTTCCTCTGCAAAAACTTATCCCCCATATGTTAGAAACAAAACTTTGTTTTTCATCACTTACCTATTCCTGACTTTTGTCTCTTTGTATCACACATGTTAAAGTTTTCAGTTTGTTTTATTTTATTGCTAGGGGACAGTCTTGAAAGAGGCATTCTTTGAGAAGTGTAGCTTGCTGGAGCCAGGGCTATTATTATTACCACCACATGGAGAAAAGAAAATTACTTCTATTTAGAGAACAAGAAATACAGGTGTATAATTATAATAGATCCTGCTCTCTCATCTACCTTTTCCTGCAGAGCTGGGGGTACAGTTTGCATTCTTTTCTGCTATATTCTTTTAAAAAGTAATTACCATGTGAAGATAGCTAGGATCACTGTATGCAAGGTCAGACTTTCTGCTGTTGAGGAGGCTCGCCTCTTCTGAATTTGTGGAAATGCCAGACATATGGAAGTTCCTGCCAGCCATATCATGGGAGCATAAATCCAAGTGTAGGACTCCTACAGCATATTCTGAGAACAACAATGGTACATAAATACCTTTGTTTTTAAAAACAACCTTTTGAAACTTTGCAATGAAATTGATTATGTTAGCACAAAAGTAATATTCAATTTTATTTTATTTAATTCTCTCTGTGTGTCTGATTTGCATTGAACTGACTTTCAGGGATGAACTATTACCATTGTTCCTTTCTTTTTGCTGAGAAAAAAGGAAAAATCAAGCATTTGTTTTTCTTATGTCACAAGTTTGAAAGTAGGTTTTTAGTAACTGTTATATGTTCATATACCATCTGTTTTCTGTTTTCTTTCATGACTTTTTTTAATTTCAGATCTCTGTAATGAATACACTTGAGAAGTTTGATATACAGATAAATGTTTACATACCCAAATGAAGGTTAGCAGTCACATCTCTGTATGGCGCATAAAAGCAACAAGTTAATTCTACAAATCTTAAAGATAATTCTAATTTTTTAAACTTTATCCATTCAACCAACTACATATGCATCTCCATCATCATCTTAAATCAGGAAGTACATAAGACTTTGGTGATCCTGAACATAAACTAGGAAAAGATCTTTTTATCCTATTTTTTTTTTTATTTCCCTCAGTATTTACTAATAGTCACAGCTAGAAAGGAGCACTTGGATAGGAAGGACTTTTTCTCTAAGACACTGGTCATTCTTTTGGATTTTTAAAAACTGTTATTCTCTATGGCCAAATTTACTGAATGTCCTGCTTACAACTGCCTTCCTGAGATGTTCTGTTCCAGCTCCATTGCCTCTCCTTGTTGGTATTTCTACATCTCAAATGTCTTCCTTCTAGCCAAAATCCTATTTATGTTCCAGCTTTATCCTTTCTGAAATCTTTTATTTTATTATCTGTTATTTTTAGCTACTTCCAGGGAAAAAAAAAAGTCTATTTCTGCTTCATCTTTACTAANCAATTGCTTCTAAAACATTCTTTTTAACACAGATGTGTGTTCTAAGACAAGACTAAATTTACACAGGTTTTTTTTTATTACTTAGTTTGCCTTTCTTAGTAATTTACAAGTATTTATCCCAACTTTATCATAATGTCCCTCTCATGTTCACCAAGAAATACTTTTAAATTATAAAATCCTGTGGTTTGAGGATAATATGTGAACAGTATGTTTGTAACAGAAAATTATGTTAGCTGTCAAACAGAACACCAGCCATATAGTTTAAGACGTCTCATAGACTGTGTGAAGTGTTTGTATTACTAAAGATGAGAGAAAGGGGATAGTCCTTGTCATTAGCTGAATTATTACTGAGTCAGAAGTTTCTGTTGTTTATGGCTCTAAAGGTTGGGGTCTTGATCTACAATGCCTTTGTCACAGCATAGAAGTTTAAAGATGTCAACTATAGTGTCAGCCATGAGATGTCGGCTCTGAAACATGCAAATTTCAACGACACTTTATATTCCATTCTTTATTAAATGCCTTAGGATTTAATGAAATCACAGGCAGTATCTGGTATAACAGCACAGCTTGTTCTTATGGATTTACGTGCTAGAGAGAAGCAAACAAAATTACACTATCAGTGAATTATCTACCATTAGTTTGTCTAGAAGGCTCTTCACAAGCTGTTCTTTTCACTCTTGCTTGTTGCAATAACAGGGGTTTTTATGTCTGACATTACTTTCTTTTAATGTGGTTCATGAACAAAAGAAGTCAGAACAAATCTTGCAAGGTTATCAGTTCTTTCTTTGCTTAGCCTGTAGTTCAGTTTTATCTTTTCCCAGAAAGATCAAACTTGTTGAGACTAGTTTGTTAATTCCCAGATGTAGCACAGCCTAATCCCTGAGGTTTGTGCAGGAATGTGCTAGTTCTCCATTCCCTTAATTCTTCTAATGAAAAATAAATGTATCCAATGTCATCCTGGTGAAAACTAATGGTTGTTCTTTTCAGTCATCTATAAATGTTGAAAAAGAGACAACCCTATAGAAGACGAGCCCTTTGGAATACTTACCATTCTTTTTTCCCATGTATTTGTGTGATTCCTTGCTGCAGATGGCTCTAGGCATACCCACAATGTCAATACAGTTCATGTGTTGTTTTTCTTTCTTAGCGTGTGCATGCAGTTACACAGCCCTGTAGGTTAGGAACCAAAATATATTGCACATCAGCAATTTCAGTTTAATCCCAAACGTTTTGAAGAACAGCTGCCTCTCTGTTCAAAGAATACTGAGGAGCCCTTCAGGAGAAGAAAAACCTCCTGAATGGTTACAGCAAATGATTAAGTTTGACAAGCTATTTTTAATGCAAAATTGGGAACTACTTTCTCCCTAATGTAAAATGGGTATCAGATTTCTGATCTAAAGAAGGCCATGCAAAGATTTAATTAAATGCTAGCAGAATACTTTGGAGCTTCAATAGTAGAAAGCAGTACAAGTTGATCACTAATTTTGTTAAATAAAGCTGTAAGATGTATAAAAATAACACAGAAAAATAGAAACCATTTTACTGTTTCCTTTTAAGTGTTAGTGTCTATTTACAGAGGATAGATCATTTTTTGGAATAAATATTTGTTATTATTTTCAGAATCAAGAGACATTATTGCCTTTTGCAAGATTGAGAGAATATCAAGTTTATAAAACTTTATCTGTAGTCTGGGATGAGGACATTTAAGACACTGCTTATTAATATAGAGAGATTAATACTAAGGGTAATCTTTCTTAAGAAAATATAATTGATATTTCTAGGGGTCAAAATGAAGCCAGGTCCTTTAGAAATAAAATATTTCAGAACATCTCTTGAATTTGCATTTTGTGTTTTAAGTAATGGAAAGCTACTATTCTGCCATTACATAGAAGTTGCCAGCAATTCACAGTATATTTTATTTCCATCTTTGTTCTAAACCCCATTTTATCAGTTGCTGGAAACTATGAATTTTCCCATATTTAGTCTAAAATGAAAGATGTTACTTTTGGGAGGGAAATGAATTGCTTCAGGCCAATTCATTTCAATCAGTTTTTAATTATTCTAGCACGATAAGTATTTCTGCCTGTATGTATGTAAAAATTTTATAATTTGAAACAACTGGAACTGGCTTGGCTTGTGGCCTGACCTTGCAATTTCTTATATACTAAATCTGTTGCACTGCTTCTTGGGGACTGTTCATATGTGTTAGAATTAATGAGATTGAGTTCTTATTTTGTCATTCTCAAAAGAAATCTCCTAAAGTACAGGCCAATTTTGTAGCCAACTGACTTACTGTGTTTAAATATTTGAAATTAAAAGTATTTTAAATTATCATATGTAGTTTTAGATGTGTTAGCCTTAAAACTGGGACCGTTTCCCTGTTATTATTTATTATTTCTCTTCCAGCAGTACCTGGCAACATTTGCAAAGTTGTTATTGTGCTAGGTGCACAAAACCCAGTCCAAATGATAGACTGCTCCCCAAAGAATTAATACTTCTTATTTCACCAGTTTATATTTGCTGAGGATCAGAGGATTGTGGAAGTTAGGAACAGACCTCTGGGTGTTCAGCTAGTCCAACACCCTGGTGAAGCCTGTCCAGTTAAGGATGGATTGCTCAGGGCTTTGTCCAGTCAAGTTCTGAATCTCCCAAGGCTGGAGACTGCGTGACCTCTGGGCACGTGTTCCACTGCTTCATCACCCTTGTGGTGAAAAAGCTTGTCCTAAGATTGGAATTTCCCATGTTCTAGTTTGTGCTTGTTGTCTCTAGCCTTATCCCTGTGCACCTTCAAGAAGACTCTGGCCTCATCCTCTCTGTACCTACCTACTAAATTGCCCTAGACAGCAATTAGATTTCCCTTTAGCCAAGAGTTCTTAATGCTGAACAAGCCTGCTTCTCCAAGCCTTCTCTTATATGTCCTGGTTTCTGGTCCTCTGGCTGTCTTGATGGCCTTCCACTGCAGTGTGCTGCGGTAGGTCAGTGTCTTACTTGTGCCAGAGATCCCAACACTAGATACGACGCTGCAGATTTGGTCTTGCAAATGCCAAGCAGAGGATCCAGAACATCTCCCTGGAGGTGGCTGCCCCAAATGCACCACAGCTAGGAACAAATGGCAAATGTTCATATGCTACGATCATTCTCAGTTTTAGCCAGTGTAAATTACTATTTCTGTTGAAAGAATTTAATTGTTTTGGATTGACTTTTGGGGTGGTGATAATTTTAACACAGATCTGCCTTGCAATCCAGTTTGTTTCCAGGCCACACAAATGCCTCTTCTGGCACAAGAGAATGGGCCATGTGGACAGGAGTGGCAGGGAAAAAGCAGAGCCATTTTATTTTCTGTAGCAGTTCTGGTTTGTGTCATCCTACCATGACTTGACTCCACAGTCTAAAGAGAGATGGAGACTTAGCTAAGATTAGTTAGGATTACGGCTAAGAACCGTCATATCAATGAAATGAAAAACTTAAGTTAAATTTTTCTACTACTCTTGTAAACAAAATTATGAAAGTCGTTTGTAGATTAATTATATAATATCCATCATAGGTTTATTCTGACAGTAGTTGTGTGGAATGTCATCTTGCTTTAATAGGTCCATTTAAATGAGTAGTTTTATGAGACTAGCTGCAGAAAAATAAAATTCTTCATTTGCTGCTCTTTTGTACAGTACTATGGCAAATGTCCACATTGGGCTTTTAGTACTGTTATTTAATTTTTTCTTTACATAACCATTAGTTATTTCCCTCAATTGTACCACAGTTTGTTTTTTAAATAAGATTCTACTGAAGGGAGGAACTTAAAAACTCACCACAGTATTTAACATCAGTTGACATTTACTGCAATCTCTAATTATTGGCACAGAATCTGTCTGGCTTCTGCTGCTTTTATGGTTCTTCCAGCTTGTTCCAGTGTTTTTTAGTTGTACCATCCTGCTGTAGATGAGTTAGATGATAGTGGTTTGAAACAGCCGAAGATCTACTTTTATACAGACTGTCTGTTCAAAATAATTTTGTTTATTGGTATAAGCAGTATAAAGATTAAAAGAAAGATTTCTACAAAACCTTTCGTATATTGGTCCCAAAACAATTCTTTCACTGCTCAAGCAAAAGATCCTGTTGATTTGGGACATAGGAAGCACAAAAAGGAGTACTGTCTTAATGCTAAGCATACAGGATGTGCATTTCATGAGGAAGAATATAATATTTAAATACTTCATTTACCTTGCTCATGAGCTTACAGAAGTATCAGTACCAGGTAAATAAACCAAAATTAGATTTACTGCTTCTCTACCAAAACCAAATCCATTTTCATCCTGGAGACTTTGCAAGAGAGGTAGAATGTTTGGAATTACTGCCCTTCATAAAATACACTGAAAATTCAGTTTGCCTCTTTCATTCAAGGATTTGAATTAATGCATTATTAATGCATTTTTATTCTTGTAACACAGTGTATGAGGTGTTCCAAATACAGGAATACACAATTCCTGTTTCAGAGATCTTAAAACTCATGAAGAGACACGGACTATTTAGACACTTGAATAGAGTGTACATATATATTTTTATATTATATGTCATCTATCTGTAGTTACTTCAAAACCATTGTTATTGTATTGGTTCCGTGGAAATCTTGCAAGAAGATACATTCAAAAGATTTTGTGAGATACTTTTAAAAACAAATTTTCTTACTTGAAAATCCTTTTATAACCTTTTAAATACTGAAATATGTTTAATATGCCTAAATAATTTCAACTGCAAGAGGATTTTGAGCAGCATGGTGACATGCCAGAGAGAAAATTGGGTAGATTTAGTTGCCTTCTTATAATTTAGAGCTTACTCTATTCTCGTCTGGGATCAGTGTGGTTAAAAAAAGTAATTTTAAATTGCGTGTACATGTTGACCACGCCTTGCCCCTGCAGTGCACAAGTTTATCAACCAAGTCCTGCCACACCAGGCTCTGCCTCATAGTGATCAGATCAACAGTGCTTGAAATAATTTGTGCATTTGTCCAAGTAGGAACTGCAGAACTCGGTCATGTAAGTTTAAAAATTAAAACCGGTAAGTGCTCTGCTAGTGATACTATGAACTCTAGGGAGTGTGTTGGCATAGTGTGGCCCTTCAGAGCCCAAGGGTGGCTGCTCTCGCCCGGGTCAGGCTGAAACTCAGGAAATGACAGTGGCGAGCAGCAGGCGCTGACTCACAGCTGGGGCTGTTTGCTTGTAGATGGCTGTAGTAGTTCCTGTCCCCAGCTGTCTGCCCGCCCTCTCCTAACTACAGGCATGGCCCGTGCTCCATGAAGTGCTTGTTTAATCACTACAGTTTACAGTTCATTACATCAAGAACTACGAACACCGAATTCGAGTTTCAGTCATGCAGAGGAAGGTCGTTTGAAATATTTCAGCAGCTGTTTCCCAAGACGGTGAGCTGCCCATGCAGCAAAGGTCAGGAAGCTGCTGAATAGGTTCCAAAGAAAGTTTTCCACTGAAAATAAGCCCTAGGAGTGAGGAAGTTATGCTCAGCTATGAAGCAGTTATCTGAAAATGCATTCTTCAAGATCCAATAGCAACCTTGTAATGCAAACTACAGAAAGGCTTCCCTTTTCTCAGTCAAGCAGGACAAAATTTAGTAAAGACAGCAAAATGTAATATGGCTGTTTACTTGCAGCTGAAGGCATACGGTACTGTGCAGAAGTACTGCCTGGTAGACTGTTTCAGAGAAAAGACAATTTCTCTTCCCTTTCTTCTTGTTTCATTCTTGTTCTCTTCCCTGTCAAAAAGAAAAGAAGCAGAATGCTACAATGCCATCAAGAAAATGTATGAAGTGGTGAAAATGTTGTTTGATTCTGAAGTCTTCATTGCAGACTTCGGGGAAATTTTGCTCTTAGTTGGGTGGAACTAGAAGAGATTAATTTTAAGACCCAAGTGGGAGAAGTTTACTTAAGCTCACCATCAATTAGAAGAAGAGTTTAACTGTGTTTGTACAGAGCCAGCGTAGTTAACAGAGGTGTATGGACATGGCCATAACACAAATATATAATAATCTTTTAATGGGCCTTTGTGCAAAGAAGGTTTCATCCAAAAATATATATTAAATTGAACAGAGTAGTCAAAATTGAGCAATTGTATTTTCCCTGGAAGAGATTTTCCCTTGTGATGTCCCTCTAGCTGAACACTGAGAATTTAAAAAGTGTTTTAAAAGTTTCTCACTTGGTGATAAATATCCCTCAAGAATAGTGACCAAGTAGACTTGTAGCATTTTTTCACACTAAACCACAAAATGCTCTTGCCAAGACTGTGTCATTGTGTCCATTTCACAGATGAAAAAACTGAGGCATGTGGGAAAAATGTGATTTTACTAAGGGTTGTGTGCCAGGTAAGTTGTGGAAGCTGGAACAGAACCCACACCTCCTGTGTCTCTCTGCCTAGGCTGCTCTCCGTTAGTCTGCTGTGCCTGAAGTACACACTAATTTCAAGCAAGGAGCAAGACACAGCTGAATATCAGCGTAGGAAGTGGTTTCATGATCATCCTACAATACACATTTTAAAAAGCTACCAAATACTGTTTTCAAATGCAACTGTTGTCCAAAAATGAATGCTGTCAGATTATGATTTTCATTTGCGTGGGTTGTTTTCCAGGCAGAAATTTTAACGGGCATCCCAGTTGGCAACCTTGAAGATGCTGAAAAGGTGGGACGCATGCTGTTAGAAAGAGGGTGTAAGCTCGTAATTGTTACTCTTGGAGCAGAAGGCTGCATGATGATATCAGGAGACAAACCCATTCCAAAGCACGTTCCTGCTGGGAAGGTCAGGGCTGTGGACACTACGGTACGTTTTTGTGGTTTAACTGTCTTGCTTTGGAAAAGACTGCTTAAGCACTAGGGGAAAGCAGTGAGTAATCAGCCAAATCTTTGGGCACTAGCACAAAGGCTAATTTATGATGTGAAATGGTTATCTTGCTTCCAGTGTCTCATATATTAAATGTCAGTTCACCTGAGTTTTATAGTCTGTATTGTAGATGAGCTAGAATTATTATACATGCTAAAGATGTCCTCATGTAAGCCCTTACTGAAGTAAGTACCTGTCTCTGACTGTAGTGTGTGATGCCACTGGCCTGAGCTGCAGTCCTGTTTTTTCACTTTTGCCCTGTCATTTAATTAATCTTGTCGAGAACTCAAACACTGTGAGAGACTGGAGATACTACTCATAGTCTGAAACTGAATTTTTGATTCTTCTGACAAAGCATGAATTGCTTACCAAGTCTAGCATACGGTAATTAAAGACATAGTTTTTACAGAATATAGTGGACCCCCCCCGCAAGTTCTTGCTGCTTCATGATGATTGTTTTATGATGCTAGGTAAGGGATACTTGGTCAGGTGCATTTTAATCTTTGCCATTAGGGTACTTTTTTTTTGCTTCCTGCTCAGAACTAAATGCAGAAAACATATTCTGTGAAACCACAAAATACAATACCCCCAGCAAAAGATAAAAACAGGACAGGCAATAGTTAAGATTGCATTGCTATGAAAACCTTACCACATTGCACATATGGGGCTATTTTGTGTTCCTAGTATTATCTGACATAAATCCAAAATAATTCCAGTGGAGTTACTGAGAGCAGACCAGGTCGTGTTATATGTACTAACTATACATTTAAATGCCTGTTATAATAACGTCATATTACATATGTTCTGTTACAATAGTTCATTAAAATCCTGGAGATTTTACCATCTGGTACATTCCATATCTGAACTGCATTAATAGCAACTAGTTCTTGTAGCATGTTTTTTATCCATGGACCTCATACTGATTCACAAAGAGGAAAGGCAACTGCTTCAAGGATGAGGAAACAGAGGCACAGGGAGCTGAAATTACCTAGGTCAGTAGCATGCAGTAGCAGAGCTAAGAGTAAAGTCACTTCATCTCAGTCAGAAGATCACTCATAGGTTTGGACTGTGATATTCTGATACTGTGGAAAGCGTTGTTTCATTGTTCAATATAATCTTTTTCTAAATAACTCCGAAATAGAGATACTTTGGTTTTGTTTTCCTCTTTTGCCCCTTTGTCATTTAGAAGTTTGACATTGGCTTAGTGCTGGTTTTGGAATGTCTTAAATTTCTAGTTAGAGGAAGGAGACATCAGTGTACTCTGCATAGGGTTCTTGGTAGGGCACTACAGAACCCAAATTGCCTCTGCTTGCTTTTAATTAGAATTAGAAGTGCCAAGGAAGTGAAAGGCAGAGCTCCCAAAGCTGCCCAGAGCAGGATTTATTAGCTTGGGAGCAGCACCTTGTGAACCTGGCAGTACAGCTTCTTGCTCTGAGCTGGTAAATCCACTACTGCTATCAAAGCTTACTGTTAGAGTTTTTTCTCTATCACACAGAAGCGATGTTGAATAAATACATGTGATCTGCTTCTTCAAAAGAAGAAAATTGCTTCCAGATCAGCTATTGTTTGATATCTTAAAGATTTGCTGCTCTTGGAATAAAACAGCAATACTGAAACCACACACTGTGGATGAAAAATGCTTTTTATCTTGCCTAGCAGTTTGGAGTTTCATGTCTGAAGTAATGTAATGCGCCTCTTTTCTAAAAAAAAATTTAAATAAAAACAGTTTCTTTTAATTTACTGAATCCTTGCCCTGCCTCCTTGTGGCCAACAGGTTATTGGCTTCCACATAGCAGAGAATTTTCACATTTAATTTTGTTAATCTACTTAAATACCAGTCGGTTGTTTTCAGTAAAACAGCTGTGCTTGGTTTATTCTTGCAGCCTGAATGAAAAAATATGTGTTGGCCTTCCATTATAAAAGTCTTACAGTGCTTAGCCTGATTATCACTTTGTCTGAAAGCAAGTGGTTTTAAAGCAACCCTTACAAACACTAAGCAAAATAATGTCATTCTCAACTAACCTGGATTGCTCTATTATTAAAATAAGCGTTAAACATTCCAGTAGGACATGTTACTTTCTTCAAGGCATGTCCACAGTAGATCTTTCCCCAGGAGAAGGATCAAGCTGTAAGGTGGCTTACCAAGTAGCCACCTACCCACAGGGTATTCAGAGTTGCTCATGTGTATGCTCTTAGCCTGCCATTTGATACTGAAAGAAAAGTTGCTACCTTAAAATGCCCTGACTTCAGCATCTCGAGGGACTAGGCACAATCACATCTGGTTATGTGCCTGTATCTGTATTGATACTGTTTAGATCTGCAGAAGGTAAAGTTACGGCCAGACAAAGAATTAAATGATGTGTATACCCTATCACAGAATTTGCAAAAGGCTACAGCGTCCTTATTAAAAAGCAGAGTTTGCCATTTAGAAGATACACGTGTAAGATACAAAATTAGCTTCAAAGTCCCCTTTCACTGTAGAATTTTTCCACAGCTGCTACCACTGCCCAGAGTCCTCTCTGCTGCACTGCAACTTCAGTAACAACGCCTGGTAATTTCTGTTGCCCACAGCAATTTTAGGAATTTTTGAACAACAAAATACTTGGGTAGGTACAGCCACAAAGATTAAGAATTTGAGTTCCTTGCCCCAGTTTGTGTGCTCCCCATTCTCCATGTTCATGGGCTCATCAGAGACACTAAGGGTTCATAAACTGTAGAGCCTGGCTTTTCCTCCCTATGCTTGAGGTGATTAATCTAAGCGTTTATTGGCAGAACACTGGGAAAAGCTGGCTCCATCTCCCATTCTGTGGTGGAACATGAATCTTCAAGATTGAAAATCTGGCGTTTTTCACCCACACTAAATCAATACTATAAAGAGGGGAAAAAAGCCTGTTGATTCTTTTTTTTAGCACTAATTATCTCAGTGTGGGCTTTAGTAATGTATGCAATGCTTCTCATGACTGTTAGCAGAGCTCTCCATACACAGTCCAAAACATGTAGAGCACGAAAAGTCATTCAGAGGGAAGTTTTGCAAGACATGGTATTGTAAAGCTGAAACATCTGTTTCTCCTGTTAGAGCTAAATAGTGCAATAAGCTTTTGTTAAGAAAATTAACTTTCCCATCATTTTACTAGTTCCTGCTATCTTATCTATATGCAAATTTTGAAAAAACAGAAAAATAAGTGAATTACTGAAAAATAATCCTCAAATTTTCTGTATGACAGAAAGATCTGATTAAGCCCACTAGCTATATCAGTTTGTATTTGAAACAGTTGATGTACATGAGACATTTGACACAGAATAAAGTACTAATATAGGTATACATTATATTCTATTTTCATTACTTTAAATAGTTGCTTTTAAATTTACTTGTCTATATTAAGTTAAATATATGCATTTACTTTATTTTTGGAAGAACCTATTTCTACTCTAGGTGAAACTAGTACATGAAGCTACATTAAAATAGCTGTGAAGGATAATTATATAATTCCATTTATATGACACTTCTTCTGTCGGTAGCAGAAGGTTTCACAAATCATTCACAAACTTGATAAGCATTTCATAGAAAACAATAATATCACATACACACAATTTGCACTTGTGTGTGTGTGAAGCAGTTTGCCTGCTGCTGAAGCAGAAGCACAGCTGAGGTGGAGCACAGCAGCTGCTCACAAACAGCTGTGGGACATGACCAAACACCATCATGTCAGAATTGTACTTGAGGTGAAGGGGATGATCTGTGTGATGAACCACATGATGATCCTGGATTTTGACATCTGCTGCTGCAGTAGCCCCAAACAAGCCGTCTTGGCAGAGACATACGTGAACTGATGAGAGAGAAGGCCACAATATCATCCATAGTGGAGAATGAAGCTCTGCTCTTTTTGCCCCTTCATCCTCACTCTCCCCCTCCGCTTCTGACAATCACGCAAAGTGTAATTTACAGCACTATTTACATGTATTTACATTTACTAATTCTATTCCATTGAAACTGCCAAGGAAAATTTGTCAGAAGAATGTAATTACTCAAAGCTGGAATTCAGCCAGCGGTGAGATTAGTTCCCTTCCATTTTGAAAAAAAGCACTATGGGATAGTATGGAGCTGAGCTCTTCAAGTGACAGCTGGGAACCAAGTCAATTCCCTGAGGTACTGCCAGAGGCTTGCCTGGGACTTGGTATCTGCACGTGGACTTCGTGGAGGCATTCAGGCTGTCTGGAGCTCCAGCTTACTCGGGATCTGGGCTTCAGAGCCATGCCAGGCCTCCTCTGGAGGTGGGGCATGCCAGGCCTCCTCTGGAGGTGGTCAGTGGTTATGGCAGGCTGGAACATGTCTGCTGGCTCTGGGATTTGCTCTGTAGTTGCTCCTTGCAGTTGAAGGTAGGGTGTCCTGTCTAGGTTCCATGATTCGAATCGGAGAGCTGGCACTGGCATAATCTCTCCTGTGCAATGGCATTAGTGGAAAATGGGGAATCTCTAAGTAAGCTGGAGCTGCCCCTCTGTTGGCCCCCTGTTTCTAGATTACAGCACCGAGATCACTCTGGGGAGGAGGTCATCTAGGGTTAGTTTTTGTAACCTCTCGTTTGCTCCATAACCCAGCTTGGATCAAGATGCCAAATACATACTTGCACCACTTAGAGTGACTTTGTAAGTCTTTGTCCCATCTGGTCTTCTAAATGCACCGTATAGTTGCTCTATTTAAGATCTCTTCATTGGTTGACCTCTAGGTTTACACATACCAATGTTGTGTGCAAAAAGTCCTGCATTAGCAGACTCACAGCCAGGAAATCACGCATCTCCATGTCTGGCTTAGGCATGGATACACTTGGGCACACGATATTTAAATGAAAATTTGGAGTCACTTTTCACAGTGCTGCCCCTAGGAATCACAGCAAGTCAGTGCTCCCCCTTTTAAATGTCATGGAGAACCTAGAATTTTTAGCTTCACAGTATTTCTAAGCACAACCATTACATTTACTATGTAATTTCTTATATTACTAGCATTTTCCCCGTCTGATTGTGCTTTTTGGATACAGAGATTGCACAGCCTACTAAGAGAAGCTCACAGGTTGAAGTGCCATGCTTGTAAACATGAAACTCATTTAGGAGACAGGCTAAAGTTCAACATTTAATCTACTTTGCCTGAAATTAGACATGAGCGTATGATTTATTCTATAAAGTCCTTTTCTGTGCAATATTCAAAGATATGATACATACTATTTTTCATAATCATAAATGTTACCATTATTTTATCATGTCAGTTCTGCAAAAAAGGGCTCATTGCTACAACAGGAATTGTCATCAGATGTTTTGTGTTCAAATCCTGTTGTTTCTCTCAGATTTCTTATTACAATTTATTAGATCTGTCTCTTTTACTAGGGGAGAGTTATGAAGGCTGTCTTTAAACAGTAGATTGCTCACTGAGCAGCTTTGTATTGAACTCTGAAAATGTTACACAACCTTTATTTTAATAAAGCCTCATATAAGTGTATAGCTATATAATTTTAGATATGTCACAGTATTCAGGCCTGTGCAGCAATTGTGGTCTAAAGAAGGCAGTGTGGTTTAGCAATTTGAACAAAGGACTGATTAAGAGTTCCAGGGCTCTGCAAAAGACTTGCTGTAAATCGTTGAAAGAGTTACGTGTCTTCTTTGTATCCCAATTTATCTGTCCATAAATTGGAGCTGCTATTAATGTGTTGCATATAAGCCATGAGAAGTCTGTTAGAGATCAGAACAGAACCTGGGAGGCCTTTTTCCCAGGCTTGTCATATAACCTCAGGCCAGTTGTGCTTCTTTGGGGGCTTTGCAAACTCATTGAAGTGCTTCTGCTTGAAGTTGAGAGGTCTTGTCTGTAAAAATATGGTTTACACTAAAATTCTCTGACTTAGCTGTATCTTCTGGTTTGGAGGAAGCCTGAGCCAGAGGAGTGAAGTGGACACTGAAATAAAGCCTTAGAATATAAATAAATCCAAAACAGTCCTCCTAATAACAGCAATTCTTTGTCTCCTGACTTTGTGGCCTAACGTCTGAGGCTCAAGGGGATATAAATACAACACTCTGTGCAATGACTAATTACTCAAAATTCTGTGCATCAGCAGAAGTGGGACTTGTGGTTGACTCTTAATATTATCAAATGCCTTTGCTATTTAATAATCTTGTAGCCGTACATTATTTAGCATGCCGTTTGCACAAAGAACAGTGATTTTATTTCAGCTATCTCTCAACAAAGTAAAAATGCAGCTGGTAGTAAATGAAGCATTTGGCAGACAATGTGTCTGATGTACAGTTCTGTAACTTGCTAAGAAAAGAAAAATGTTGAATGTTTAACCTTTTCCTACCCAAGGATGTAGCAAGGAGTAAACCTTTGTGGTTTTCCTTTTTCTCTTTTTCCCTAACCCTAAAATGTAGTGGTTTTCCTTTTTCTTTTTCTTTTTCTTTTTTTCTTTTTTCTTTTTCTTTTTCTTTTTCTTTTTCTTTTTCTTTTTCTTTTTCTTTTTCTTTTTCTTTTTTCTTTTTTCTTTTTTCTTTTTCTTTTTCTTTTTCTTTTTCTTTTTCCTTCTTCTTTTCCTTTTTCTTTTTCTTTTTCCTTCTTCTTTTCCTTTTTCTTTCTTTTGTTCCTTTTTTCTTATTTTCTCTTTTCTTTCTTTTTTTTCCTTTTTCCCCCCTTTTCTCTTTTTCAGTTCTTTTTTTTTTTTCCTCATCTTCCCTTTCATTCTCAAGGAAAGAGAAGTTACTACCGGGCAAACATCTTATTTATCAGTGAAGTTTATTCACACACACCAACACAGAGTAATTATGCCCGGAGCTCCCATTAACATCCCACAAACCAACAGCATAATAGCTTCCTTTCTTTAACATGCAACCCAAAT
Organism: Dryoscopus gambensis; assembly: GCA_013389985.1. Classification (NCBI taxonomy): domain Eukaryota; kingdom Metazoa; phylum Chordata; class Aves; order Passeriformes; family Malaconotidae; genus Dryoscopus; species Dryoscopus gambensis. The sequence continues at coordinate 27,165 of WEIT01026845.1, forward strand.
AGGTTAATAAATAAGTTTAGTTCCAGTCATAGTCCACTTTCTGACTTAGCCGTCTGCATTCCCTCTTTTACAAATATGGAATCCATTGAATTTTGGAACAGAAAAACCATGAGGAATAAGTTAATCTGCCAGGCACTCCAATCAGTGATCTGCACTGTAAGTCTAAATAAAGCTGCATCTATTATGTTCTGAAGTTCAGCTGAACTGTGAAAGGGCACATGACTGAAATCACTGTATGTGAGTTGACTCACAGTTAAGTCTAGATGGGACTTGCTTGGTTCCTCATGAGCTTCTGCTTCTGATTCAGGCCTTCAGTTTGTTAAGGCTTAGTCAGTGGCCTAGGGCTATACAGGTATCCGGTGACAAGAGGGATTTCAAGAGTGCCATCCCTCTGTATTGGTAGTCTACTGAGAAAATGTGGAGCAAGCTGGATGCATCCTTTTCCCCCTTGGAGAGCAGAAAGCTATATTATCCCCCTTGTACAAACTGGAAAAGTGGAACAAAAAGGTTAGCTGGGTGCACTGAAGCACAAGCTAAAAATGTTCTGCTCCAAGTTATACAGGGAGTTGGAGTGATGCAGCCAAAAATGAAGCACAGGCATATATTGTCCCATGCTGCTCTCTTAACTTCTAGACAACATTGTCATGGAAGGAAACACTGTTTATCTGCCTAGTAACTGTCTATTTTAATCTGTAAGAACAAACAATGTAAACAAAATGAGCAAACAGAAGCAGGCTTGTACAGAACAATTTGCAGCCTTGTTTTCCAGTGGAAGATTCCATGGACCACCCAGGCTTTGCTCTAGTCCTTTTCTCAACCACGGAGCATCTAATTAAATCCCTTTCCATTCCTGACTCTTAAGTGGAAGAGAGCCTACAGTCCTGTACAGTTTCTTTCCAGATGGAAATGCATAATTTAACAGAGATACAGCTGACAGGGAGAAGTGGGCCCAAAGCAGTATTAGCATTTGCCACAAATTGCATTAAATTACAAGGGGTACTTAATGAAGACATATTATAAAAAGAAGATTAAAGCCAATATTTAGTTTTTAAGCCCCTTCTAAGATTGTAGAGTGCCAGGCAACAAAAAACTCATAGTGAAACTACTTTAGTGATACCAAGAGTTTGGTTATGCTGCACATGATCAGTTACAAGTCATGGCATTGAGTCCCACTGTGTCCTACAGCTTTACTCCATGTACATGTATACATAGAAAGTTGCTAAGCACCTTACATTATTTACTACTTGGGTACTTACAACATAAAGGAAGTACTATTCAGACTGCTGTTTTGTAGATAGGGAACAAAACATGCAGACACTGGCTTGTCAGTGGCAAGTGAACCTGTTTCCCTTGTTTAACCATGACTTGTTGTCTATGCTTCTCTTCAAAAAAAATAGGACTGGAGGAAAATTTTTGTCAGGCTATCAGCTGTCTCATTTTTAGAACTGGATGTCATTGTAAATGTCCACATATAGGAGAAAGTACATAGAAATGCAGAGTTGCTTTGCACTGGATGCTCCTCAAAGAGGCTGTAGGGAGTTTAGGAAATATGCTATGAGGACAGGTGCTTTGGCCCCACTACTGGCATACTGAGAAATATTCCAGTTTGGAAATTAACCCAGTTGGAAATTAACCCAGTTGATTATTATTCTGGACATAGAAGGGTAGGGTTGCCGGCAGCATATAGGTAGCAACTCAAATGTTTTGTATGTGTGCGAATAATACCACATCCAACATCTGCACCTGAGAATACATTCTGATGAGGTCTAGAGAGGCTGAGCTCAGAAATATCTTTGTGCCATCTCACTTCTGGGATGCTTTAGTAAATGAAACAATGGAATAATTTATGCATTGAGAGCAGAGTAGGAAATTACTTTTATTGCTTCTCTTGGCCTAACTATATCGTGCAACACAAGTCAAAATCATTGCAGCAAAACATGCTGCAACCCTTTTTTTATTTGCTCTCCTCCTCTTGGCTTGATGATGAGTCCAGCTCAGGGCCTCCTCCAAGAGGATGCTCAGTCCTGGTACGTAGCTCACCCTGTGTCGGAGCAGATCCTGGGCTGCCAGCGCACGCACATGAGGCAATGCCAGCTGTAATGGTAGATAGCACTTTGGGATATCTGAGTTGCAGAAAGGATGAAGAGGAAGGAAGACCAACTGTGTGCATCCATCCTTTCTAATGAAATTCCTGCAGTTAAAAATAGCTAGTGGAAGCTGGCGCTTCTGGCACATCCAGAGCGTCACCTTCCCAAGTATCTTTTTCTGGCCTGAGCTGTAGGAAGTTGCAAATGCAATCCGCTGTGTAATAGTGCAGCATATTCTTGGCCAAACTCCTCATCGTTTTTTCCCTCTTCATGGTTAGCTAACAAGTGTCATATGCCTCCCTTTCTTCTTTAAAGCTATTCTCTGCAGAACCAGGTATCATGCAGGCTGTTGTGGAACATAACTTACTCTTCTCAGTTTCTTCACATCAGTTCTGGCTGTGGTGAGAGAGAAGGCAAACCTGTCTCTGGAGCACCTCGTCTGCCTAGTTGCCTAGAAATGCCAATTGCAGTAATGACGGTATTGAACAATATCAGATTTCATGATTTCCCCCAACAGAGTTTTCAATGCCAAATAATTTTGGTCACTACAGAAACTAGAAAGGTTTGAGTTGGATTGGTGATATTGCATAATTAGGTTTTCAAAAGAACAAGAACAGAGAAATGAGAATAGTGGGGAAATCAGGCTTCTTGCTTTTGCAAGTTCTAACCGCAGAAAATGCCAGAAGTTGTATTTCTTATCAAGAATAAAGGAGTTAATCTTTAGTAGCCTATCCCATGGACAGAATACATTTTACAACTTTCATTAGAGAAATGGAAGGAAGCTAAAACTCTGCGTTTTGGTGATTGATAGCAGTAACCTATAGGAATGTCTTTAATAGCAAGTTTACAGTTGAGTGTACTGATTTTGCCACTTTTCTCAGGTTTTCTTCTGTGTCTGTGTGTTTAAAGGTAGACATACAGACATAAAAACAGCTATAGAACAAGTCGTCTGTAGAAAAGCAGATTCCTGAATTCTGGCAGCAATGTTTGTCAGCTGCCCAAATGTCTATAAGGAGTATTTTTAAAATTCATTTCAAAGCACAAATAGACACAGAAATACAGGAAAAAGGTGAGGAAATTCTCTGGAAGCTCGTGCCTCATTGCTGGTATCTGTGATTTTGTTACTGAAATCATTAAGCAGGCAGTGTGTTGCTTGGAAAGATCCATTTTACAGGGAGTCTCACAGAGAATGTCTTTCTGTCAAAAGCAGTGCCTCGGTGGTCACCTACTGCTGAAGACCATGAGTGAGGTGGGGGAACCCTGTTTTCTGCATTCCTGCCCCACAGGTTAAGGACAAGAGAATGAGTGGGTAGCAGAGAACAATACTGTTGAGCAGAACAGCAGTTCTGGCTTGTAAGTCACATCTAACTGAAATTCAAGAGAGGAGATACAGCTTGAGTAGTCATCAAAACGATTACACAAACTCATTTGGAAAAAGAATGCAGGGAGCTGGCAAGGGGACAAAGCTGTGGAGAGCTCAGACAAAAAACCTCCTGAAGTTTGGTGGGGTTTTTTCCCCTTCCAGGATGTGTAGTTCATGGGTAGGCAGAAGCAGTGGCCAGCCAACAAAAGCTAGATGCTGTGGTTTTGAAAGAGGCGCTCGAGCATATGGAGCTTTCGTGCAAAAAAAAGAATGTTTTTTTGATCAATTCCAGGCGAGATGGCAGTTGTGTCATTCTGAGTGCTTCTCCTCAGATTAGATGGGATCACTAAGTGTCCTTTGGCATTTTCAGTCTGAGAGAAAAAAACACATGTGGCTAGTGAAATTGCCCGGCACGGAGATTTCCTTCTTCTTATTTAACTGTTAGATTATGGGGTCCTGAAGCCATGTCAGCTTCATATGTGATACTGGGTGACACAGTTGGTGACAATTTGGCCAGTTCTGTCCTGACTGGGAAGGGAAACCCACTGCCAGAATTTCCAGTGTACTATCAAAATACCGTGTTGTATTTTGGGCACAGCTTTGGCTGTAGTTTCATTTCATCATTAAATAATATTTGTGAATTAACACATAGGCATGAGCTTTGTTGGGACGAAAGCACAATTTGGCACAAGTGTGCCATGAATAATGAAAGGAGTGAAGTACTGCTCAAGGAAATGAGATAAGTGAAGCTTTTGATTAGAGTAGGAGAGTAGCTGCATGTTGTTGAGGCTTGATAAACCAGTTTCAGAAGTACAAATCAACCTTCTGAGGAGCTGCTATATTTAGCACCAGGCTTCAACCATGACTCTTGATTCTGTGCAAGTTCAAATTTTGGGAAAGGTAGGTACAGCTCCTGTAGCATGTTCAACTGAAAGTCCATCTTCTGTCTATTAGTGGTGATGTCTGCATGCTTCCCTGTTGTTGACACATTGTGGTCTATATGCTGTACTTTGCAAGGGTGCCTCTGGAGAGTTTTGTGTTCAGATGAAGTGTAATGAGAATTTTCCAGTACTGCATTTTGTATGTCATACATTTTTTATTTGCACTGCAGGGGAAAAAAAAGTGTGGAGGGTTTCTTCTGCTGTTTCTGAGTTTCTATGTGAGGTATGAACTTCCAGATCAAATGAAAGGAGGTCACAGATCAAAGCTCAAGTGTGGAACCAGGGAAGAGGCAGGTAATGAAGGCAAAAGCAAACTCAAACAGAAAATTTACACAGAAGTGTATCCCAAATTGAAGAATTCCATGCCAAAATAACTATTGCCCTGGTAGCGTAGGAATCAGACTAGTGGTGAATTGTTTGTTGACAGGAATCTCACAGGTTCAGCAACATGGATCCATTATTTTTACAATGGTATATGGAGTTCCTGGTTCAGTGCTCTTACTCCATTGTGTAAGAAAGAAATAAATTTGTCACCTCTCATTAATGCTATCTGAAGTTGAAAGGAGTTTATATGAGCATCATCACACTGAATTGTTTCGATGATTCAGAAAACGGAGTGCTCCCTGTGGATGAATACTTTGTTGGCTTTCTGGGATTAGACTAACAGTCTACTACACAGAATAACTTCGTTCCCCAGTGTTGAGTGGCATATTATTATCCAGGAGAATGAAGCTCTCCTGCGATCTTTCTTCAGTGTGCACTAAGAGAAAGCCATCACCTCACAGACACCTTGCAGTATTTCTCTTGTAAACAATGAGGTGGGAGCTCCTCTGTTCTCATCTCTCATCTCACGATGGAGAGTCTAGCAGAGCTGTGGAGATCTGCTTACTTATTTTGCGTATCTCAGTTTTAGGGTTCCCAAGCTGTGCCTCACTTTCAAAGGATGGGTAGCTCATGTGATTCCTGTTAGCCCGTGAAAGATCTGGAGCTTTGGATTCAGCCCACAGATGTCTCAAAGTGGGTGTTCTTAACATCCTTGATCTTAAATCGGGTTAATTTCCCATCATGTGAAATGAGAGTACTATTACCTGCCTTCAAAGTAGATGCTGTATATGGGCTTTGAAATGTAAAGCAGATACTTTCATCTGTGCTTTTTAGATGACATACAAATTAAAAATTGCAGAGTTGTGAATGTTGTATGTTTTATTTCCAACATTCACCACAAACCAAACATTTCAGGGGAATTCATGCATCTGTAATGCTTGTCACTGATCTTTTTAGAAACAGTGCATAACTTAATGCAGTAGGATGTTTCAGAAAGGAAAGAAATTGCATTCAGGAGGCCTTGTATTGAGATTAATCTCTCAGGAATGCAGGGGGTTAACGGTCAGGCTGATTAATCACTGTTAATGACCCATCAGGAAATCTGTCAGGAAGTGGGTAAAAATTCCTGATGGCTGATGTGAAGCATTGTGTGGTATGCTTTGGTTTTGATGTTTCCCAACTGATAGTCTACACTAGTTGTAGTTTAGTTACCTCTAAGTTCCCAGGACATGTGAAGGAGCAGATGATATGATGGCCTTGTTCAACTTGAGTAAATGAGCAAGAAATTCCGCCCATTGGTGGCTGTGCAAGTACATCGCAACATAAATGCAAGAAAGTCAGGGATTGATCCTTCCCATAGCTTCCCAGAACAGAGTCTGGTAAAGATACAGAAAGGAAGTGTGATCATTCCCTCAATCCTCCAGACAGAGCCCACGGTACGGGGGGAAGAGTGGAACAGGCAGCTTTCCCTATGAGAACAAGGAGCCAGAGTATTAAGACTTGGATACACAACTGAGTTAATGAATTGCCTGGTGTTGACTGAGGGCGAGGTTCCACAGTTGGCTCAAGTTGATCCAAGATCATGCTGAAAGGAGTGTTTCTACCCTTTTTCTCCTTTGCTATGGACTAGCTATCATGTGGTAATACAGCAACTTGCTGATCTGGGCGGAAACTATTGTTTCTTGGTCAGTGTTGGCTGGCCCAGTCGTCAGAAGGATCAGAGAACTGATCCGCCTCACTGCTTGGCCACACAAGTGCTAAATCTGATGTAGGGGAGGGCGTGGGAACATGAGACAAGGATAAAAACATGAGTGGGGACTGAGCCTTTCAGCAGTAGCATAACCATGGATTGGCTTAAGCCTATTATGAAACTGCAGTCTGAATCACTGGAATTAAGAGTGCACTGTCAACCTACAGGGAATGGAAATTAAAATGTGTTAGCTTACACCTCCTGCTGTTGTTAAACACTGGCTGAGCCCAGCCATTCTGCACGTGGCTGGGAAGAAGGAGCTATGGTGGGGCAGCATCCTAACAGGTTTCCATCACTTGGCCTGGAGTGTGCAAACCGCATCAGACAGCACTGGGGGGGTGTGTGGGGAAGGCAGAGGGGAAGAAGAAAGGAACAGATGAGCACCACTACCATGCTTCTCTCTATATTTTCCTTTGGCTTAGGGTAACACCTATTTTGTCTTTGTGACAAGACTGCAGAAACACTCAGTTACCAGAGGACAGATTGAGCACAGTAATAGAGCTGGGTATCCAGACCCTAAAGCTCTCGGGTACAGTGTGCTTTTCCTAGTTCTTCTCCTTTATTTTTAACCCAAGTAGCTTTGCAGTGCTGTCTAGTCAGTACCAGTACCCTAACTTAGACCTAGCAAGGCAAGTCCTGCTATTTGATTCAAGTTCATTTGGTTCTTATTGCAAAATTTGGTAGTTCCTAGTTAAGGACTTCAAATCATTTTGTTCTGGCTCAAAATTCCATGCAAAGATAGAGAAATAACTGTGCTAGTGGAAAATCTCTTCATAATTTTCAAACATACTATGTTTTAGAGGTTTGTAACAAAAGGTCTTCTCCTTTAAACACAGCCATGCAGAGCCACACCAGTATCTGCAGGATGCCCTACAAAGACAGCAATGCTTCCACACAGGATCAGCAACCCCAGACTTTGTGGGAGTAGTCACCCTTGTTAGGCCTTGATCTTTGGAAATAGTTTGAAGATAGTCAAATTAGTTTAATTTCAGGAGAGTTTCAAGATAGTAGAGTTAGTTTAATTTAAAGCTTGTCTTAATTTAAACTGCCAAAATATCTTTCCAGTGAAACATGAGGAAATATGTGGGGAGGAACATACTAACCTCCCAGAAAATAATTTGTAAAAGTATTCCACAGGCAAATAAATGCAGAAGTAAAAAAAAACCAGCCAGGAACATTTCCAGAAATAAATCATTCTCCATCACATAGAGGATAAACATGGGTTCTTTCAGGAAGAAGGAAATCATAAAAAACCAAAAGCTGTATAACTGATTCAACCACTGTGAGTGGGGCTTTCATGGCAAGGTTTTGGTAGTGGGGTATTACAGGAATGGCTTCTGTGAGAAGCTGCTGGAAGCTTCCCCCATATCCAATAGAGCCAATGCTCTAGAGGGACCCACCACTGGCCAAGGCTGAGCCCTTCAGTGATGGTGGTAGCACCTCTAGGATAGTGTAGATAAGAAGGGATAAAAATACTGCTGTGCAACAGCAGCTGGAGAGCAGGGTGAGAATATGTGACAGAAGCAACTGTGCAGATATCAAGGGCAGTGGAGAAGGAGTGGGAGGAGATGCTCCAGGTGCTGGAGCTGAGACTCCCCTGCAGCCCATGTTGCAGCCCATGGTGCAGCCCATGGTGCAGCCTGTGGTGAGGCAGCTGTGCCCCTGCAGCCCATGGAGGACCATGAGGATGCAGAGATCCACCTGCAGGCCATGGAGGAGACCCACACCAGAGCAGGTGAATGTCCAAAGGAGGCTGTGACCCATGGGAAGCCCATGCTGGAGCAGGGTCCTGGCAGGATCTGTGGAAGAGGAGCCCACATGAGCAGTATCCACTATCAGGTTTGCTGGTAGAACTTGTGACCCCGTGAGGGACCCACACTGGAGCAGTCTGGTCCCGAAGGACTGAACCATGTGGAAGGGACCCACTCAGGAGCAGTTCGTGAAGAACTGTAGCCTGTGGGAAGGACTCAGGTTGGAGGATTTCATGGAGGACTGGCTCCGGTGGCAGGGACGCCATGCAGGAGCAGGGGAAGAGTGTGAGGAGCCTTCCCCTGAGGAGGAAGGAGCAGCAGAGATGTGTTGTGAACTGACCACAGTCCCCATTCCCTGTCACCCTGTGCTGCTGTGTGGGGAGGAGGTCGAGAAACTGGAAGTGAAATTAGGCTTGGGGAGAATAGAGGGTGGCGGAAAGGTGTTTTAAGGTTTGGTTTTACTTCTCAGATTATCCTACTCAGATCTGATTGGTAGTAAGTTAATTTCCCCAAGTCAGGTCCGTTTTGCCTGTGATGGTCATTGCTCCCTGCCCGTATTCCGATCCACAAGCCCTTTGTTCTATTTTCTCTCCCTTGTTCAGCTGAACAGGGGAGTGACAGAGTGGCTTTGGTGAGCACCTGGTGTCCATCCAGGGTCACCCCACCACACACGGTCACCAAAGGATATTTTACTCCCTGAGCATTTCAGCTGAAATTATCCCTTAGCTGAGACACAGACCCTAATGGCACAAGACTATCTGAATATATCCGAAGGCTGTAAATGTTTCTCCACTTCCACTAGTAACCTTTCATCAAAGCACAGCCCAGGGATTCTTGTAGGGAGACATAGGCTTTTCCCACTTGCGAGCAATGGATAGTGAGTGCCTTTGCTGACAGCTATTTTTGTGTTACATAGGCCTAATTTGCAGTTTGGGTACAGAGTAGGCAGAGGTACAGCAAGGAATGTTGAGCAGATGTGACAGAGCGATAACATCCTTAGCATAATCCAGTATCACACAGTTGTGGAGTGCTATAAATACAACAGGAATTCTCCAAGGCCCGATTCCTTTGACAGAGTTGGGCATCTCTGCATTGCCATGGATGTAGACTGCACTAAATCAGTGTAATCCTCAGGCTTCGTTCATTTGTGCACTTCTGTGAATGCTCCTTGGAGGCTATAAGCATCATTGCGAGCAATGTTACTGGTTCTACATCATAAGGCAGTTTTTGACAGCTTTTGGACTGATGTTTTGATTTATTCACTAAATGAGGAATTTATCATTACAGGCAAAACATTTCTCTTGCACTGCTATGCAACATCCTTTTCAGGTGTTTCTCTTGGCCTTGGTAACATGCTCTTACAATGCATTTAATGGAATGAATCCGCATTAATAGCAAGACTGGACAAGGACTGTGACTTCTTAAAAATTACCTGACAAAAGTTTTCTGAGATTCAGTAACAAAGTCAGGCTTTGGGAGCTGGAGCCCTCTCATGTTCTTCCATGACTGCTGTTGCTCTTGCCCAGGAGGACAGGCTAGCAGGGTGAAGGCTGAGCAAAAGATTGCCCTGGAACAAGGCAGAGCAACTGCTGCCACTCTGTGAACTGCAGCTTTTGGCCTCTTGGCCTCCAAATTTTTTTGGTGACCAAGTCATCTTATTGTATAAGTGACATGCATCCTAATACTCTGTGCATGATGGATTGAAAAAGGCTTTACATGCTGGAAAGGCTGTTGAACAATATAGTTTCTACTTACAAAGCACTTTCCTTAAAAAGCTTCTCAGGGCAGCATCATATAAAAATAGTTATACTAAAGTTGTGAACCAGCTTCTGACAAATCAGGACTAACAAAAGCTAAGGTATTAATAGAAGTGTTTTCATGGGTTTTCTCTTCTCTAGAGGCACAGAATCTCAATCAGTGCTGGATTGTAAGAAACAAAAATGCCCTTTTCCAGACACACAGGAAAACAAGGACCTTACAGACTAGTGGCACAGAATATAAATAGGTTTTCAAAAGTGCTTCAAAACCAAAAACGTTAGTCAAACCCATGACATTTGTATTTAAGAATGAGCCACACCATATCAGACAATTTTTAAATCCAATTCTTTATTTAATTCAAACAAACTAGCATCTCCTGCTTTACAGAAAGGTTAAGTATGTTATACTTTCATAATTATGGAATGAATTGTCTCCAGGCACTCAAGGATATGAGGATTATCTCAAAGTCTGCAGTGTATTAGAATTCCTGGAAGACAAATGCTGAAGAATGTAAAATATTACATATTCTGTATTTATATTTTGTCAGTGGGCACTCTCAATGCACCTTACTGGTCATTTTCAAATTCTATTTTTGTGAAGTAGGTTAGAATTATTTTTCTTCGAGCAGGTTTTGAAACAGCTAAATGTAAATCTGCTATTTGCTATTCCAGTGTTTGTGTAATCTTCATTTTACTCTGAGCCTGTTCCTTCTAGTGCTCTGTGCCAACCTTTTCTGAATCTACCAAACCCAATGTAGTTTAATCCACAATACCAAAGAAGGAAGGTCTGTTCCTGTAAGCCAAAAATAGTCCTTACTGCAGTTAACCTTGCAGCTGAATCAGTTCTGCTATTGCTCTTTTAGTCGTTTGACCAGTCATGTCTGCACAGACCAGAAGCACGGCTGAGCAGGGTATCTACATAATCAGTCTGATGCATGATGCTGTTCTCAGTGCAGCAGCCCTGTATTGAAAACACCCCCCTCACAAAACGTTCACTTACCAACAACTGAATTTATGATACCCTTTGGGTCTGTAATAGCTAGGCTTTGCAGATACTGACTGCTTCAGTCTATGCATGGCAAGTGAGGATTTCAGCAAAAGTTTACTGGCATCAAATCCTTCTGTATATTCTCCAATCACCCTGTAATCGTTTCTCTTGCAATAAAATGCTGGGAGGCCTTTCCCCGTTCTGGATGGGAGTCTGCTGTTCTCTCCCTTTTCTGCTTTCAGAACCATTTATCATTGTTCAGCCACGCTAAAAGGGAGATCTCCAGCTATCTCACAGCCTCAGAGCGTCACCCACGAGCAGGGAGCCACAGGAACATTGCAGGGAGAACTCACAATCCATCTCACTGGCATACAGACTAAGACCTAGGTGACATGTGGTCAGTCTTTTTTGTTCCAATAGCCAACAGTGCAGCAATTACTAAAAAAAAGTCAGAAAGACAGTATTCTTCTCCATGCTGCTGCCAGGTAATAGTTTATGCTATTTGACACCAAATATTCTGAGTATTACTCATTAAAATATTTGACTACTTCCATTTCCCAGTGATCACTGTAAAAAATGTTCTTCCTGCTAGAGCTACAGCAGAACAGATCTGCATGCCGAAATCCTACTCCTGACTATAACAACAGCACCAAAATAGCTTTAATAATTAATCACGCACTGATTAGATTACGAACTCTGAGATGGGATGGAGATTTTTGTATTATGCATCAGACAAAAGACACTGGCAATGCTTAACTAGCAGTCACCTGCTCCTGCTCCACCTGCCATTGTGGGAACACTCCGGAAACCAGAAGGGAGACAAAGGCCCAACAGAAATTGATAAAAACCTTCACCTGCCCCTGGTATGTTCAGGAATACAGAACTGTTGAAACAGGTGCTGCTACAGCTGCATGCAGGGGCACTGCTTCGCTTATTAACTTGTCATTTGCCAGGCCATGCTCTCCATTGTATCCTGATGGAAGAGAGCATTCAAACTCCAGGCCAAGCAAGAGTTAAGCAGGGAGTTTTCTGACTGGAAACACCAGTGTGGCAAACAGCCACTGTGGCAGGGCTGGGCAAGGAGAGGCCAGGCCTGGGGTAGGGCCCCTATCCTGTGACCCCCATTACGGTCCCTTGCAGTGTCCACGCTGCTCTGCCCTGTCAGCTGCTTGCAACATTAGAAACAAATTTCTGTGGAAATGGCATTGTTTTCCTGGAATGATATTACATGCAGCTGATTTCAGGGCAAGAAAGAGTTTAAGACTGAGAAACACTAGTACTTAAAACTGGAAAATTACTTCCTAGTCTTAATGTCCATTAGAAATTTTGCTGAGCTGTTTTAACAAAGTTTTTCCAGGCCCTTTGCTCTTGTCCCATGACTCTTGGGGCCTATTCATGACAACTACAGAGGCAAAATCCCTCAGGGGAGATAGTCCACATGCTGGATCTGGAATGAAATAAGATAATACTACTGTGTCTAGTTTAATGCCTTCACTGGTATAAAAGTATGATTTTAAAAAAGGGACCTGAGGACCAGTTTTATGGTACCAACAAGAATTGGTATCAGTCTGGCCTTAGAAATCAAGCCACTTTTAGGGGAGGAGGGGGAAAGAACACTGGACTGAAATGAGCAAATCGAGTTAAAAACGACCATCAATCAAGTTAAATTTTGCCAGTTGTTGGGGACACTTCATAGCACTGAACATCACCAAACAACAGTTATTGTTAAAAAGCACTTGGGAGGCAAACAGCTGTTATTCCCTGCTGACCAGAGCACAGCCAGCGGTATCTGGGCAAGAGGGTCAGAGCAAGCTGGGCGATGGCTGGTGCCCATGTGGGACAGATGTACTCCCTGCCGCCCGAGGGCTCCCACGGGGCAGGTGGGGCATGGCCTGGGAATGATGGGTAGCTCAAGAGGGCCGTGGCTGCCAGAGCTCCAGGTGAATGTCACTGTCCTCATCCTCCATGGTCAAACTCAGCACAGGTGGCAAAGCTTGCCCAAAGAATAGGAGTGGTTCATGTGGGAGACACAATCATAATTTTTAATGACACTGGGACCTTTTTAATAAACAACAGCTAAATTCTGGAAGCGTCAAAACATATCACTCTGCAACTAGGAATTTACGAACACCACAAGCCACATGGCTTATTTTTTTCCTCTTTTCTCTGCCCCTTCTACCACTGACCTTTATGAAAAACAGAAGTTAAATAAGAGAAAAATAGCTTTAATGAAACATCCAGGTTGAGAAATCAAAATCGGACACTCCAACAACAGGAAGTTTCAAAAGCAGTGTTTATAACAGCATCTTGCTGAACTCTGGCATGCTTGCTTTTCTTTTTCTTTAAGTTTTAAGCCATATTATAATGTGCACCTTGACTGAGCAGCTGGGCACAAGAATAGTATTGTGGCTTTAGCTTAACTTTGCAGAACTTCCCAGGCATAGAAAAGTGAATTGAACTCAACCCCTGAACAATTTCCTGACCCCTGCAATCAGTGCTACAAGTTGTGTCTTTCCGGTAAAGGCATCTGAATTGTTTCCCTGTGCAAATACGCTTAAGCATGTTTGTTATTGTATTCTAGGGCGCTGGAGACAGTTTTGTGGGAGCACTGGCCTTCTACCTGGCTTACTATCCCAAGTTATCCATGGAGGAAATGATCAGGAAGTCTAACTGCGTCGCATCAGTGAGCGTCCAGGCACCGGGGACACAATCTTCATATCCTTACAGGAAGGACTTGCCTCAGGACCTTTTCTAATTGATTGTCTAGCTCGCTGTACTGATTTTATCTCATTATTCTCCTGACTGCACTGAGGTTCTCCTCTGCTGACTGGAAAGGCCAGGAGAATCTCTTTGCTTCTTATTTCAGGAATCCTGTGTGTTCCTGTTCTACAGCAGTAAGATGGGGTGGGGGTGGTGGGTCTTTCAAACACAGCACAGCAGGTCTCTCTGGCCCCACACAGCCCTGGGCTTGTGGCTGTCCCACACAGTGCGCTCTACTGAGCTACATGAAGTTTACAGCAAAATACCTGGAGGGTATTGGGCTCCTGGAAGTATTTTTACTTGATTTTATCAGAACTTCTGATGTGAAATGGCAGGACATGAAGCAGAGCATCAGCTTTGAGACTGCAACTTCAGTGCTCGAACACCAGGGCCAGTGTTTGGCTCACAACAGAGCCCCGTGTATCGAGCCTGGGCCTGCCTGTGCCCACGTGCCTCAGGTACGGCACTGCACTCGTGCTTCCCCACGCTTGGGAGGGTCCCTCCGACTGCAAACAGGACAGGGCTGCTACGGAGGCAGACTGAAAAATGCTTCTAGCCATACTGCTCTACACACAGGCAAGCTAATTAAGGGAAAAAAGCTTACAAAAACATCAGACAACTACCTTGCCTGTTTTCTTCATGTTTGACAAAAACCCAGGCGTGAAAAATCCATCCTACTAACCTGGCTGAAAATAATACAGCCCTTTTAACCATGGTAATAGTTTATCAAAAAACTCATCTAGGTTCCCATTCCGTCTTTCCTCAGGAGCTGGTGCAACATTACCCCTCCGAGTAATGACACCAGCTCGTGGTCACTACTGTCGCATCTGTGGCTGGTAGGTTAGAAAAACTTGCAATCCTGCCATTGAATTCCTGCTGTGGAAAATGTTAATTTTTATTGCTTTATAAAACAATAGTTCCTTTGAAGATTACGGCCTCTTTCACAATAGAAAACACAGACAATGGGATTTGCTATTTAATTTTTTTTTAATTGGGCACTGTAAAAATAACTCGAAAGATAAATAAATGTTACTGTGATGATCTATGTCCAGACATCAAGAATTTTCTCTCTCTACATTGTTTTATTCACAATGGCCTTCAAATCACAGGAGACGGTGATCCCAGTTCATTTCCTCTCTTTTCAGCCCATGTTGCTGGATTTCTGAATCAGTGTTCACCCCGTCCTCCCCCCAGACCATCCTCTCCTCATGTATAAATCAAGTCCAGTCATTGTTCACACAGAGCGGATTTTTCTCTTCTCTGTGAAGAGGACACGTTGTTTTGCTACAGGGGGGAAAAAAAAAAAGAGAAAAAAGAATCTGTTAAGAAGTCTGAAGTGTTAAAATTCAATTCAAACAGCCCACGTTCCTTTTCTCCTGGCTGCCTTCACTGCTTAAAAGAGCGTGGAGCAACTGACTGGCACAGCACTGTTGTTAACCAACTCTTGAAGGAGTTTAGTGGTGCTTTCACTTTACCACATGTAATTTTTAGTTCCTAAGATGTCCATTTTACCTCTGTGAGAATAAGTATCAGGATGCAAGTGATTGAAAACACTCAACAGCTGCTCTGTGTGACTATTCTGAGTCACAGCTGCTCCATGCAGGGACAAAAATAGGTTCTTTCTGCTTTCTACTACTCTTCAACTCCAGAGCCCAAACAACTACCAATGATGAGCTGGATCTAGTCGGCCTCGTAGGCTGACTGAGAAGTTTACCAGTTGTCCTGTGGATCTCTCAATGAGGCCCAAACTGGCCCTGACCACAATGCCTGATGCAGGTGTTTGCAAAATCACTACAGGTTAAGCATAGTCAATATATTAAGAAAAACCAAAAATTACAAAATAAATCAAAGCAAAGCTTTACAATGCCATTTGAAAATCAGCAGAGTTTGGTTGAATTTCATAATATGAATTCCATTGAAAGCTACGCAAGAGGAATCCACACAACAACAGAATCTCTTCTTCCACATAAAAGTTTCGTTTTAAGAAATACTGCAGATACTACAGATTCTGTTGCTGCAGTTGGGAGGTAGTGAAACTTGGGCAATCCTGCCACTACTTCACTAAAAAGCTTCATTCTGCAGATGTCCCAGGTTTCTGAGAAGTACAAAACATAAGGTGAAAACACATGCCAAGTGAAAATGCTTCCTAACATATTCCTGATGTGAGTTGTTATCTAGACTCAAATTTACTTCCCTTCACACATGCAACACTTTCTCAGATCAATTTCTCACTTGTGTTCTACTACAGGCTACAAAGATCAGAGCTTTCTTCAGAAACCTACTACATGTTCTGAGTTCTTCTCTTTCTTCACTTCCCTACAAGTTGCAAAGCTTCTGGAGGATCACTCTGCACAATGTTTCAATGCAATAGTTTATTTTTTTTATTCAAGAAAATAATCCCAGAGATCTCCGATTCCCCTTCTGTGTGGAATTCAAAAGGAAAGCCACAATCTCTGTCACCTCTGATGACAGCATATTGCTTCTCTGGTGGTTTCTCTCACCTCTCAAAGCTTCTGTACTGTTAGCTCTGAGAATGAAAAGGTAGTCCTCTACCAAGAATATAAAATTTAAAGAAAAAATAAGCTTGAATCACGTAACTACTGGCCATACATTATGTACTTAGAGCTGCTTAACAGACGTCTTATATTCTGTAACTTTAAATAAGCCTTTTTTGCATTAACTCCACCATATTATTTCTAACATGGTTTGGTCTAAATTCTAAGTTTACTCAAATGAAGGTTTTTAACATTAAATTCAGCTTTTTAATGTTAAGTACAGAGTCTTGAACCCTTAGTCACCTTTCAAAAAGCTGGGTGAGCAAAAGGCAATTTGGCAAGTGCTAGAACCTGTCCACCAAATCAGATTCTTAAACTGAAAATATCTGCAAGGACTAGGAGAACATAAAAGAATCCACTGTCATCTGGAGAGTGATATCATTTGTGGAACAGGCAGAATTTGTGCCTATTTCTTTAGAAGAAAAAGTCCATTTTGTAAGAGATGGTTAAAATTTCTGGTCTAGAGCTCCCATGGCAGCTGAACAGAACACTTCTGTTGGTGCATACTTTGTGCCTGCTTGTTGGAGGTAGCACAGTCTAGCAAACCACACAAAGAAACAGAATGAAAGAACTCCTGTGTCACTTGACTTCGCCAGTGACATGTGGCATGGCTGTCATCAAAGTCTCTGATGTGTCAGGCAAGTCATTACTTAGTTTCACTGCCACAATCTGTAAAACGAGGGTAACATTTACTTCCCACTGGAATGTCGTGAAGAACAGCAACCATACAGTCATTTGAGTATGAAACATGTTATGACATATTCTGCTTAGATGGGAAAAATCCTGTTGCATTCAAATCTTTTCCCCCACAGAGACAGAGAAGCTTATACAAAGCATGCTGACTTCTTCCCCAAGCTCTTACCGATGGGATCGTATCTCAGTAAGACCAGTTTTTCCTGCAGTCGGAGTCTCCTGATGTTGAAACAGTAGCCTGTCTCCGCAGCGCTTTTCATCCTCACCAGAATGTATCTAAAGTCACAAGGGATTGGCTCTGTGTCAGTGCACAGGCACTCAGCGAGGGCCCACATCTGCCAGGCCACCGGCCAGTGGACAAGCTTTCAGCATCCACAGTTTGGCACAATCACATAAGACACTTCATTTCAACTTCAGTGATGGGAGTATCAAAACTATGTATGCTTAACTTTTAACACAAACACTAAACCGTAAGCCCCAGCATCAAGTTTAGGTAAATAATTCCTCAACGGGATACAAGCCTAGAGAGAAGTAGCTCCTCCAAAAAAGAGTGAGGTGGGAGGAATAAAAACAAGAAAGAAAAAAAGAAATGAGGAAAATCAGCATACAATTGAGTCACTATGGCTTAAAAGCTAATGGCAAGAGAGGAAGGATGATGGTCGTTGAAGATGTTCGGGCTGTAGATAACACTGTATCACAGACTATCACTTCCTCGTGCAGAGAGGAAGCTAAGCAGATAGGCTGGCACAAGAGGCATGCAAAAGGAGAAGCAGAACCCCTTGGCACCATCCATCCTGCCACAGACACAGAGCTTGATGTTAACCCAGCCACGGGAACCCCCTTCCCCACTGGAGGGCTCTCGGTTTGTGGGGCAGGCTGGCAGCAACTGTGATGTCCCAGGAGCTGGAGACTGAGGAAGCTGCTCCAAGCCCCCAGTCTGGAAGTATGCCAAGACCCAAGCAACTTCCCAGACAGAGGACATCTTCTGAAGTTTCAAAAGAAACATAAAACCCTTTAACCAGTCTGTAAATTACATCTCTCTCTTCCATTTCAATGAAGAGATGGATACATCTCTGCATGTGAGCATTCAGTTCACTTTCCACTTTCCTGTATTTTCCTGTTTCTAACACAAAATGGCCCATCAAAATTAACTTATTCTTCCTCACTTGTGCAGCTCTGACCAGTGTACTTCCTTAAGCTCTTCCTTTTCAGCTTTGCAATCCAATTTACTACTGAGTTCGAAGTAAAGAGAAAGACACTGAATTCCTGCAGACAGCTGACCAAGCATATTCTTGGGATTATCCCTGGTTGTTGTCCTCTCCTGTACACGACTGCAGGTGTGCTGTGAAGCACCAGTAACCACAAAGACTCCTTTCCCCATACCCCACTCACTTCCTCAAAGCCTCTGTGCAATTTCCCCTTTCTGGGGGAATCAGTGGCATCAGTGTGACCAGGCCTTGCAATTCTTGTGCACCACACACTTGAGGCCAAGCGCATTCTGAACAATACACCTCGTTCAGAAAAATGTCTCCCCTGTGAAGAAATATAACAAGGAGCAGAGGCAGGAAACAACACTGGAAAGCTGTGGGGGCACAGGAAGAAAACCCAAGGGGAGTGGAGAAGGATAAATAATGTAAGAACATATTCCTGAAGTGCATATGGGACTGTAAAAGAACAGAGACAGAACCAATCAGGATAAAAAAATAAAATAATACAGAATAAAATAAAACTAAAATAAAAGGGAGCGTGTGGTAGAAATCCCTACGTTAACATGAGTAACACCATTTAAAAAAGGTACTTTTTCACCTTGCAGAAACCTCCTGCTTTGTTGTGTTTGTTTTTATGATCAGATAACAGAAGAACAATGAGATGTCAAACTGCTCTCTGTCAGGCACATACTTGGGAAGTGCTTTCTTAATTTAAAAGCCTGACAATTGTGCAGAAATTTTGTAACAGAAGAGTCTGCTCAAATGTGGCAAGTGGTTGGTATTGGCTCTACTGGGGGCAGATTCTTAAAAAAAACAAAATACAGAAAATGTACCAAAGGTCATAGATCCCGGGCCTGTGGGGTACCAAATATAATACACTCACACAGAATGCAACTTCTGCGAATGGGAAGACAGGAATGTGTTCACATAAATGTACCAGTTTAGCCTCTTGGATTTGTCTAGCTAATTTTCTTACAAACCGCATTTTGGATCCAAGTCAGTTTCTCCACATGATTTTGCCTCCTTGTGCCCACACTGCAAGAGTACTGGTGTGCTCAAAGTACATATTCCTTCCTTTCCAACCCGTTAAACACCATCAGCTTTCTTTACCAGTCAGAGGACTGTGAGTAATCTTCTTCCAGAGCCCACTAGCATCTTTTCTGAGCTGGACTACAGAGCAAACTAAGATGCCCAGAGCACTGACTGCACCCCATCTGCTCCTCACATATAAACACAGGACTGTGCTCAACCGAGGAAGTGTTCTGCACTCTGGCTATGGGAAAGCTTCACAGCACCTGCCCAAAGTCCACGCCACAAACTGAGACCCACTCTGTACCTCAGTTTACTCGCCTCAGCTAAAACGGTATGACAGGCAAACAACAGGAAGAATACGTGGATAATTTACAGCCTCTAATCACAGAGCACAGAGGTGTGCTTCCCCCTGTGCAGGGCACTTTGGAGATTACAGCTGAGCTCAGTGCGGCGGCCCATAAGACAAAACCTGCCTTTGCTGCAAGTTCAGAACCCATGGGGAAGTTTCCGACCATTCTGTACTTACCTGTGAGGAGACACAAACACAGAATGGGTGAGAGGAGGCAGCTAGACTCAAGGACTGCAATTCTCTCAGGTATATTAAAAAAATCTAGAGAAGCTTAACACTTTGCAAAGATACAACACACCAGTAATCAAAAACTGGAGAGGAAAACATCACTTACTTAGATTTGCTCTTGGCCACTGAGGTTTTTTTGCAGCACGAAGAAGAGAAAAACAGAATAAACAGTTACCATTTTATCTTGTTTCCTATTATGCAACATATAAAGATTAAGTGTTTTCCACTGCCTGACTTTGCTAAAGCCCCTGAGAGATAGTGCAAAGAGATTTACTGTCACGATAAAGCACCACTCATTCTTCCATGTGCTGTCAGTTCCCTGCTCTTTCTGCCATCGCATCACCTTTATAAGTGTCTGTGCAAATGCAGTGCCCAGCATGACAGGCTGCACTTGCTGCAGCCTCCAGATGTTCTCAGTGAGTTTTCAGCTTCAGTGCTGAGTATGAATTCTCTGGGTGAATGTGAAGTTAAGACAGGTGTGAGCAACACTGCTGGCAGAAACTGCAGTCCCAGTCTCCCCGACTTGTTTCCACCCACTCCCGCTTCGGCTCCTGCTGCGGTGCCAACACAAGGGTTTGCATGGCCACAGGTGCAGAGCACGGAGCCCTTCTCAGCCGGGCCCGACCGTCCCACGAGGCTGGTTTTGGGTTCGCTGATCTAACCCACAGCACAGCATGAAACAGGCTGAATTATTTTTCTGTCAGCTCACTGAATTGAAAGAAATCATAAATCTGCAGCACAAATGCAAAACACAACTAAAATGTAAAAAAAAAAAAAAAAGCTCATCTGTATTGTATCTGTGCAAGTCTTGTTTGGGTCACCCTGAGCTTCCTCCGGGGCACGCCGGGAGGCCCCGCGGCCGAGGGAGGGGAAGGGCCGGGAAGGTCGCGCCGC
>WEIT01026845.1:48143-93312 GCA_013389985.1 Dryoscopus gambensis
AGTCCTGCCCTTCTGCTCAGCCCTGTAGAGTGCTGTGTCCAGTCTGGGCTCCTCAGTACGCAAGAGACATGGAGCTGTTGGACAGTATCCAGAGGAGGACAATAAAGGGAGTGGAGCATCTCTCTTACCAGGAAAGGCTGAGGGAACTGGGCCTGTTTAATCTAGAGCAGAGAAAACAGAGGGGATCTCACTAGCGCATATAAATATCTCAAAGGCAGGTGCCAAGAGGATGGTTCCCAGGGACAGGGCAGGTGCAGTGGCCATAAACACAAGAAGTTCCACCTCAACATGACTAAGAACTTCTTCACACTGAGGGTGTGAGAGCACTGCAACAGGCTGCCCAGGGATGCTGCGTAGTCTCCCTCCCCGGAGAGACATTTAAAGCCCACCTGAACCTGTTCCTGAGTGATCTGCTCTAGGTGACCCTGCCTTGGCAGGAGGGTTGGACTAAATGATCTCCAGAGGTCCCTTGCAACCCTAACAATGCTGTGATTCTGTGATCTCCCCATGCAGGCCTATGCAGGCACATGCGGCAGCCTGTCCATGTGGCTGGCACTGACTCACGGCAGCAGGGCCACTGCGTAGCAGGACATGCCCAGCCATGATGGCCCCCCAGCCTGTGCTCCCTGGCTGGCAGCACATCTGGGTTCTGCCCCACTGCATGGAATCATACAGAGGTTTGGGTCAGAAGGGACCTTAAAGATCATCTCATCCCAACTCCCTATCATGGGCAGGGACACTTCCCACTAGACCAGGTTGCTCAGAGCCCCAGCCAACCCGCACATGCCTGGGTCACATTGAGCTTCTCATCAACCAACAACCCCAAGTCCTTCTCAGGGCTGCTCTCAAACCGCTCTCTCATCCTTCAGCACATTTTAGGCATTGGAATAGGTTGCCCAGGGAGATGATGGAATCACCATCCCTGGAGGTGTTTAAGAGGTGTCTGGATCTGGTGCAGGGAGATGATTTAGTGATTTAGGGGTCACAGTGATACTGCTGGGTTGACGGATTAGATAATCTTAAAGGTCTCTTCCAACCCTAATGATGCTATTATCTGTTAACCTCTGCCTGCCTTTTTTTTTTGTAAAAAAGGGGGTGCTGCTGTGATGTCAAAATCCCCAAGTCATTAAGCAACTAAACCTATCAGTGTTCATGAGATTGTACAAAAGACATGAGCAGGAAGGCTCAAGACAGGCACCAAGGCAAGTCATCATATTCCTCTGACCCCTTAGATAATGAACTGTAATATATTATCCTCTAAAAAATTCACAGAAGGTCTGTGGCTTACTCTGCTTCCATAAGTTAGGTAAACTGTTATTGATGGAATTCAAAGCCTTGAATATTTAGCAATTACTAAGGCAATAAAAATGTCAGCTTGACATATTTAGATGAAAAACAAGACTTAGAATGTATAATAACATGCAGTTTATTTTATATTCTATGGCATGAAAACAAATGGCTGACCCAATAAAACACTGGCACAAAACAACATCTCCAGGAAAACATTGTAGCTTGTGTCAAGTGTTTACTTGAGATGTTGTTCCTCGATTCTATTCAGTTATTTCCAAATACTTCCTCTTAATGATACAACATTTCAGTCTTTACTATGTGGCCTTCAGAAGTACAAATCTAGTAGTTACATAATCTGCCCATGAATATCAGAGTGAGAACTTGAAAACATTCAAGATGATAAAATGTGAGTGCTGTAAGACTCCTTCTCTTTGATCTGCGTTATTGCCTCAATCAGAGCACAGACCGAAAAGGAATAGGATTGCCAACCTCCTGACTTTACTGCCAGGAATATAAATCAACATTAAAGATGATTTCTAAATGAAATAGCAAGTTAAACATTTGTAGAAACATATAATCAAATAGAAGTTACTGCCTCTTTTTAAACCTCTTGCCTGTTGGCAAAAAGAAAACTGTTCCAGTGACATTTTCTCTGCTCTGCTGTGACAAGGGCTGCATAAATATAGACACTGTGGATTAGAATAGACTTCAACAGTCTTCAACTTTCTTTTTAGCAGCCTCTTCTGTAGACAGTTTTCAATCGCTATGGGTAAAACCCAGGGAGTCTGAAACTGGTAGGTGTGGCAAGGTGTTGACAGTGTCGCATGCCCCTGATGACAACAGTCATTGCTGACCTTGAGGAAAAGTTATCCTGGCTGGAGGAAAGGAGAGAGAGTGAGAATTTCTGACCCTGGCTCCGATTCACATTTGGCATGTGGGCTAAGTCGTGTTCTTTGAGATCTTCGATGGCATGTGCAGTGCAAATGCAGATTTTTCCTTCAACTTTGCCTAAAGAAAGCAAGGAGTGTGATGAACTGTAATGCCAACCTGGATAATTCTGGTATTTGCTTAAAGAGAAGTCACTCATGACTCCAGCAGAGAGCTTGCTGGTGCCAAACTGATCAATGTCACTCAGAATCAAACATAGGGTGGGTTTTTATTTCACTAGAAAAACAACAATTTGTCATGGTATAATCTAACTGATTCCTTCCCTTTTTATGCTTTATATTCTAGGCTAAGCCCCGCTTCACCTCCAGGAAGTGAGGAGATGGCTGCTGCCTGCCAAGAAAGTGCAGCCAGGTTTCTGGCACACGCTGAGCAGGCAAAGGGCTGCTGTCTGAGGTTGGCAAGGGCGATGCTTCTTCAAGTGCATGCGGCGCCTCCAGTCAGTCATCGCTCGAAAAAGTCACAGAAGGGGAGAGGGGGGCAGCAGATGAAAAGTTTGCAAGGTAAATATCCTCTTGGCACTAGATTTTCTACGTGAGTTACTGTAATTAATGCTTACAAAATCCAATGCTAGAAACAAGAGAATAACACTGAAGCCTGGGAAAAGCTCCACGTGTCCTTCCTGGTTTCCCACAAAAAACAGGCAAACAGCTAACTAAGCCAAAAAAATGCAGACAGATTGGTGGACATAGCTTTTAAACAGCCAGGCTAGTTTCTCCTCCCTTCTTGCTTTCCCTCTCTCAGCGTGTTACCACTTAGCAGTGTTCTGCTGTCCGCAATGTTAAACAAACACTCGTGGGCACTATTGTGCAAATCACTCATCCCAGATAACAGATGGATTTTTACATTCTTTCTGCATATCTGCATCCATTATCCCAATAGGGCCCAGAAGAAAGTGGGCATTAGCTTAATGCAGTTCTGAAAGAGGAACTGTACAGGTCAGGAGGGCAGGAATTATGGAAAGAGCCATCTGAAGTGCTAAATCACTTTGAGCCAGTGACTAAATCCATTTCAGCTGCTGGTCTGTTTGAAGTGAGCTGGTAATGGCCTTTAGCCTAATTCTTAGGTGTGTCCATGGCACAGTATCAATTTATTTGCTGGTAATCTTGTTAGAAAAGGTGGAAAAGCAATGGGCTTGGATGGTTCCCTTCTTACCTCCAGAACTTAGTCCCTCTAGATCAGATGTGGGGCACTCTGGTGTGGTTAGAGCACAACTCTGTTTTCAGAGATTTACCTGTACCCTGCTTATTCCTTCCAGAGCACTGGTTTCTGGATCTGTTCTGGAGCTCCTTTCCCCAACACTGACGTCATTCATATGTAAGGAGGAAGAACAAAGACAGCACTCGCCTGTTCCTTGCGTGATTTTTCAATACCCATTTCCCAATCCCGGCATCCAAAGTAACAACATCCTTTCAAACCGCCCCCTCTTGAAATGCCACAGTAGTCAAACAGCTGCAAATCAAAACACCTTGTAAACAAGTGACTGAAATCCCGTGGGATGCCCGAGGGCTTGGGCACGTCTCAGAGTGATTATAGTTCCTGCTATACAAATTGGAGTCCATGTAGCACAGTTTGTGCCAGCTCCAAGCTCTTGCTTTTTATTTTTAGCCCTGTTTGTCAAGGGGTTCTCATAATAAAAAGAATGACGTTCGGTATCAGTGACACACAGATAAAATTAGATAGTAGCCGGAAGTGATCCTACAACTAATCCTCCCAATTTTTTCCACAAGCTTTGGGATCCTGTGGGCCTCAAGGACAGCTTTTCTCTGTGTGAATTTCACTTCCCATCAGCAGGCAGCTGAAAAATTGGGCTTGCATAGGACTTGTGTGCAAAAGAAATGAATGTCATTGTCAGTGCTTATGCCAACAGCTGGGACCATCTGGGACACCAAAGACAACAGTGTCTAGATGTGTACAGCTGATCAGAGGTTGTTTTTAGCAAGCCTTGAAACCTTCTTCCCTTTTTTGGGGCAAGAAAACAATGTTTTTGCCTTCCATGCATGGAGTTTTGTGCACAGAGCAGCTTAAGTCATCAGGGCTCAGTCCTGGAAGTGATTAGTCCCCCAGACATAAGACACCCGCACTGATGCTGAAGTTATTATTCCTTTCTTTGGAAGAAGCTGCCTAGGGGAAAGACAAGATGGGAGGTGCATTAGGTTACATCTCTAAAGTAGACCTTCTCTCAGGAGAGCAGGATCAGCACTTCCCCCCCCTTCCTAAATTTTGGGTCGCTTTCATTTTTACTACACTGTAAAAGAAGAAAATACAAGAGGTTAACTGGTCAGCAGATGCTCGCTATTGCTTAGAAACATTGAATTCAATCAGGCAGTGTACCTAGTGCACCTTCAAAGGAAGGTGCAATTGTTTGCTGAGTAACACAAAGGATTTAGCTGTGGTATTAGGGAAAAGAAAGAGTGTATCAAAATCAAAGCTGTGAACTTGCAAGACTCAATACTTTTAAGCAGGGTAGGTAAAGGCAAAGGGAGAGGATAGTTATGTAATGCGAACATGGTGTGACACAGATAGGGAATGAATCTTTTTCCTCCTGTAGCTTGTTGGAGGAGAATGGATCAAGTGCCTGGACTTGGTTCATTTTATCTCAAAAATCTACTCTGGAATGAATTAGTGTATCACTTGCATTGCTCCTCAGCAAGGGGATATCTTTCGCTTTAAGCCAGAGTGATCAGCTGGAAGGGAAAAGAAAACAGGTGGTTCAAGTGTACAAGTGGATCTAGAGAAGCAGAAGTATACAGCTTTCTGCATCCCATGGCCTCCCTAAAGACTTTCTCACTTGAAGGAAGGTCACAGGGTTCAAAGCTCTTTCTCAAGTGCAGCTATGTAGCATTGCCTTGATGTCATGCAGTATTATAAACAAGTTATTATTTCATTCAGTGTTTTGGGAAATGATGAGACTGGAACAATACACCCACAGCAGCTCCCTCCCTTATCCCAGCAGACTCTGTAGAGAGTTACTTATGAGCTGTACCTCAATAACTGATGTCTGTCTCTCTATCTGTCTGTCTATGTCTGGTAATCGTGTGTCTCTGAGGAATTTCGAGTAGGAATATTGGTGGATTTTATGAAGGGCAGAGAGCTGGGAAGGAAGAGAGGGACATAAATTTGCAGTGTCTTGTGGTTTGATGGATGTTTGATGTACGAACATTGGGCTGAGGAGGCCCCAGGGCTTCATAGCTGCAAGCACTGAATGCATCATCGCTCCTTTTTCCACGCATTTGTGCTTCTGAAGCCAGTCACTCGTTCACACCTGATGGGATAGCAGAAAAACAGAGTTAAGCAGGGCAGTGTTCCATTCATTTCTGTCTGCTTAGCTCAGGTTCAAGCTAGACCTGGGATGAATACTTAAAAACATAGGAATCATCATAAAGGAACAAGTACTAGAAATGAGGTTCAGCAGGAATGTATGTAGAAATCTGTTTCAAGTCTTAGGCTCTTGCATAACTGTCTCTGGCTAGTTCCCTAAACCCTTTTCTTCTGCTGTAGTCTCCATACACCCATTTTCCTTAAAAACATACAAGCAATTTGAAAGCCCTAGTGACGCACAATGTGTGTTCTTTGACCTTTGCACAATCCCTGCAAAGAGACTGTCTTTCCTCTTCTGTTTCATAAGCACTGACCATCTGGCCTTGCCCCATCATCCCCAAATATAAAGAAATAGTCTCCTTCCTATAGAGGGGAGGCAGTCCACTAGGTTAAGAAGATAAAGACTGTAACAATATTCATAGGTGGCCTGTTGCAAGGATTTTCTTGACTAGTAAAGATATGTGTACGCTTCAGTCACCTTTTAGCCCATGTTATATTCTTCAGTGATGTCAAACTACTAGATCAAATAATGTAAATGTAGCTCAAGCTATCTTTCTGGAAATATTCCTTGTCTGAAAAAAAGCAAGCTATTTCTCCACATCATATATAGACCAGGATATTCTTGAACTTCCCACAGAACAAAGCTAGACTGAATTACATGTTTTCCCCAAAAGTTATCCTAAACAAAAGAATCAGAAAAACTAGTTACCTTCTTTTTTCCCCCTCTCACAACATGGACTCTAACCTCACCATTACAGGAAAAACTGCTCTTCCCAACTGTGTAGATCAGTAAGAGACTAGGTGTTGCTCTCTAAATGTAACTGATCCCATAACTCTAGCCCAGATCTTTAAGGTTGCTTTGCTGTCTAGTCTAACCTCAGTATGTGTCCAAGGGGCATGCTTGCCTAAAAATCAGATATGTAAATATGATGAAGACATGGCCCATAGCATCTGACCTTAGATAAATTCCTGTCCAAATATTCTGCCTGCTCACATGGGCCAGTCCACACTGGGATAGGACTGGTGGACTGATATTCCCAGCCCTGCCCTGCATTAGCTTCTGATGACCTAGTTCTGGGTAACTGAAGACCTCACCTCTTCCCCAGCACAAAAATACTCTTGCATCATTTCGAAATCCTATTGCTGCCATTGAAGAGTTCACATAAACCAGTACTGTCTGTAGTGACCTTGTGCTTGCATGTAAAATGGTGGTCAGGGCATTTCATGCTAGCAGTAAACCAGAAGAATTTACTGGAATGGGATTAAATTTGTTTTCAAAGTGTCTGCAGAGCCAAATCAATTCCAAGAGTTTTCTGAGCTGCTGAACAACCAGAGGCAATCGTTGCACTTCTCTGCTGCTAGTTGCAGCCTTTTACCTCTTCTAAGCAGGAACTGTCTTCTACTCTGTGTTTGTACAATTGCCAGTGTTGTGGGGTGGCACCTCACTGAATCCTCTGCATCAATAACACGGCCTTGGTGAGCCTCGACTTGCAGGACGGCCAGCAGGACACCCCTCCAGCTGCCTGCCTGCCTGCAATTCCTGTGGGTGAAATACAGGCAAATGCACTGGAGTTAGACGTACATCTGATGCCAACTGCATCTGGCAACCACTCTGGCACTGCAGAGGACTGCCCCAGGATTTCTAGTTATTTTTAATTCAGCATCAGATTGGACCCAGTTGCTCCTGGTTAAAGATCTTTTTGCAATAACAAACTAAGATTACATGAAGAGCTTAAAAAAGAATTTCACCCCTCCAGGGCTAAATTACTTCCACTTATATACAACTGTCATATCTTTAAAGGGCAAACCCAGAAAGCTAACACTGAAAAATATAACTCTACAACTGAGATTATCTGCCTGCCTTCTCTAGGCAATCATGTCTCATATCTAGAAGGTCTTTCATAGCAAAACCCAAAATTCAAGCTAAGTAGATGGGAGATTTATGTACAGAGTAGGAAACAACAGCTTGGGAGGAGGTGTATTTGATTGCTGGAGCCAGTTACAAAGACAAACCTCAAACACCATACGACTGCTTTTCCATAGCATCTCACTCACGTCTGGTAAAACCACTCCATGCTCACCCAGACTTTGCAAACTACAGCTCACCAGCTGAGAAAGGCATGGTGACGTGCATGTTATGGAAGCATCTGACACCGGCAAACAGTTCACTTCATATCTAGCTCAGCATCCATTCCAGACATTTTATAACTGAGTATTTTCCATGAAGTAATAATTGGAAAGTGAGAATAATGAAACCCCTCTGTACCAACTTACCTGTGCCACAGGCGGTCTCCTGCTGTTCAGCTCACATTTAGGGAATTTAATTAGGAGCCGAGTCACACAGGAACTTGAAGAGGCCACACCTTCCCTACACTTTCTGTGACTATTTCCACTCATATGATGAGAGAGCAGTCATGCTTCACATAGTGGCTGCATTCAGCCCTGATTATATACCTGGATTAATAATTGAAGCACTTAACCCCAGGGGCAAATGGATTTCCTTGAAGAGCACAGAAATTATGGAGAGGGGAGCTCAACATGTCAAATGTCCAGAAGAGGAAGTGCTCACAGCCTTTTGTTCAAAAATTTTCCCTTGAAGAACATTTAACTTTCTTCAGAATTATTGTCTGTTTTCCTCTCAACCCCTTTTCAATAATGGCATGCATAAAAGTGGAAGAGGAGAAACGAAAGATGAGGAAAAGAGTAAACATTTTTCACTGGGTTGGGGTTTTTGTTACATTTTTAAAAATCAATTAATTTACATAGAAAAGTCTGCAAATTTCAGACTTTCATCCAAAAAAGGACAATTTCCATATTTTTTTCTAATTCTGCTTATAGAAAATATCTCCTGTAGGGTTCTTTGGTGGTTTCTTTTTCATTCTTTTCCTGTAAGGTCAGAACCCAGCACCACATTGTATTCAGAGAGCAGCACACTGAGACCAGTGACTAACTGGTACCTTGACAAGACTCCCAGCCCATTCTTCAGCCACAATTGTATCTCACATCTCCAGCTGCTGTAAATGTTTGAGTGTAAACTTAGAATCTTAGGGGGCATTCGTGTCTCCCTACTACATTCATTCACATGCAGCTATACCCCTCCCAATGAAATCCTAAGATTCAGAGAGACTGAATCACTTTAGGCCTCATGGGTTCATTCAGTCAGATGCAATTTATCATTTAACCCTTTCAGGAGATCTACCAGTGGCCAATCTTAGCTTCATTTTCTCATTCTTAGAACTGCTGAGCAGAAAGGTCAAATAGTGTGAAATACAACAAAGAGCAAAGGCCGTTTTCTTGATTCTGACTTTTTCTCAAGAAAGGGAGCAACTTGCAATTGGCAGTGTGGTCCAGGATGATGAGGGTGTGTAACCTTCGACAAGTCTGCTGCAGTCTCTGGTTAAAAGGGAGGATGGAGTAGCTGCCTGCTCTGCTGTGTTCATTGCTTCCTGTGAGGTTGTCTCTGTTCCAGGAGGAGCCTGTAACTCACTGACTGATCAACAGAAATTAGGTTGGAGTGGCCGAGATTCTCCAGAAAAAGGTAATAATTTTCCAGTATAACTGTGGCTATCCAGAAGTCCAAGACAGTGGGACAGCATGCACATAGAGACCATCTTCAAGTGCATTTGCACCCAGATCTCCAGCCCCTTTGGAAACATGTGTGATTGCCCCATATGCATGGCTCAGAGTTGTCACTGGGGAAATGCTGCACCTCCCCAGCCTCTGACTCTCCCACATGATGTAACACCCATTCCCAGTTACAAGGAATGAAACAGTCTGGGCAATTGTTTGGTACCAGCAGCTGAGCTGTTTTGAAAATCTAGCCTAAAACTCCCAAAATGAAGCTAAAACCACCAAGGCCTGGATCTTCAGCTGCATGGGTTTCTGCTGAGCTCACTGGCATCCTTGAGAGGTTTCCCACTGATTTCAATGAGTTCTGTGGAGGAAGTTTTAGCTAAAACAAAGCATAAGGAGGTTGGGCTGAGGTCTTAACCTGACACCATCCAACCTTAGATATTTAAAGTCCCATCCACTGCTGCAGTCAGCTAGGGTAATGTGCCACTTCAGAGAGTAGGTGAAGATCCTTCCATTAGCAGTAGGCTGGCATGAGAACTGAGGTTTAGGTCTTCCAGTTAAGGGCAGGCAGTCCTCCTGTGTGGTCTCACGCGGTTCATTGTCTGTGTCCTTCTTGGCATCTCGGAGGTAGGGACAGTTACACTTCCCTGTTTGTACTTCTTGGCAGCTCTGAGATAAGGACAGTTTTATCTTCTCATGTGTAAAACAGTTGGTGGCCTTTGCCAAGGAGAGAAGTGATTATACTTCAGCAAAGTAAAGCCCCTGTCAAAGGAATGCATACAGATGGACTTGTGTCTCTTCACCCTCTCTTCTCCAGTACAACCACATTACCACACTACCAACTGACTTGAGCATCCTAACCATTGTTCATTCATATTTATTTCAGCTCCAAGCAGTGTTTAGTCTAGAGGCTAAGAGCTCTCTGCAAGATGGGCTTCAAGTAGATACACAAAGAAAGGCAGCTGAGCAGTGGGCCTGTTTCCCTTCTAGCAGCTTTTGTTATGATTTTAGATGTGAAATCTACTGACAGGGTGGAGACTGAACTGACATGCTGAACTGCCTTGTTCAAAAATCTTCTCTCTTAAAATGAGTCAGACCAAACCCTTATGACATTATCCCATGATCCAAAGAGTGACTTCACATTTGGTCGCAAGAAGAGCAGCATTTTTACTTTTTTTTAGCTACATGGAACTGGGAATGTTTCAGGCAGCGACTCTATTCAATGAATGATACAGAGTAATCACTGAAGGAACTTTCCATCTCTCTGTGAATTACCAGATCAAGCAGCCTTTCCTAATCCTTGTTCTAGCCTTTTATGTCAGGACACTTTTTTTTTATTCTCTGCCAAAATCTAATTTTGAAGCTGTTATTGCAGGAGCTGCCAGATACAAGGAGGCAAGTACCTGCCCCCATGTGTCTAAGAGAATAAGTGAGTGGGATCACACAGGAATAGCCTGAATCTCCCAAATGAGGCTCCTGAAGCACTGTGCAATCATTAGTGAGTTAAACCTCACAAATCCTGTCTGAGTTAGTGCTAAGTCCCTTTCACTGGTGGAAGGCAGAGAAAGACAGGTATGGCAAGGGGCAAAAGGCATCTGCACAGAGGATTTTTCTCCTTGAAGAACAAAGGGAGTGAAGGTGTGTCTTGTAGATAGTGCTTTACTCAGGTTGATGTTGTCACGAGGAGTCTTTTCATTGATCTCCTCAGTCATTGCAAACATCATAATTAGAGCCTGCTGAATAACACTGACAAATGGTGTATTTGTCTGTTCAGCAGCTTACTTTCTCTGAGGTCTTTTCCAGCCTAAATGATGCAATGAGTCCACATACAATTCTGCTGTCAGTTTTGAGTAAGTTGCTCATTGGTTTAGAGACTGCAAAGTAGGAAGGGGCCAGTGATATCATTAGTCTGAGCTCCTGCATACCATAGGCTGCAGTATCACACTGAATGGCTTTTTCTTGGAAATAAAGAAGTAACTTTCAGGGGAATTGGTTTTCTTTTTAATATTGCAAATGAATGGAGAAATCTACCAGAAGCCTTACATAAACTGATTAATTACTCTCACTTCTAAAGTGTCAGGGTTTTTTTCTAGTTAGAATTCATCCAGTTTCAGTTATCAAACCTCTGATTTTATGTCATCACCAAGAGATTGTGATCAAGTCAACCCTTCACATGGCCTCTGAGCAGATTGAGTTCTTGGAGTCTTTCACTCTAGGGCCTGCTTTCTAGTTTCTTAATCAGCCCAGTATCACTTCTCTGTACTTTTTCCAATGTGTTATCATCCTTCTGGAATTATTCACAAATAACCTTTTCATTAGTCAAGCCGTTCTTCAGGTGGTTGAATACTTGCCTGATGAATTTACAGTAACCTTCCTATCGGTTAGTTATGTTCTTTGTGAGTTGTTAGTGTGGACAGCTGCAGAGGTCTCTTTTCCTACAGCTGCACTGGCCATGGAAGGCATTTTCATGTGTTGTTAGTCCTCTTCTGGACAAGCCCCTGTGCCATCTGCCACTGATCCCAGCTGTGCCACAGGGAGACCCCAACATGCTAACTTGTAAAAATGTTCCCACGTCTCAGGATGGCAAGGGACATATAAACCAGCTCCTCTTGGGTTAGCTCAGCTCTTTTCATTGTTTCCAGCAGATTGCCAGAATCTTTTGGTATGCAAGAAATTCTGAGAGAGATATTACGATACCTCAACTGTACTTCTGAACTGTGGAGCTCCTGAAAGGAGGGGATGTGTGTCACCCCAAGATGCTCAAATGTCTGCTTCAACTGATGCTAGTTACTGTATCTAGTGCTTTCTAACCTCTCAGTCCCAGTGATTTGTCTTAATTGCCAGGCTCTGTGGTAAGTGATTGACATGCTGGGTTATTTATGAACAAACAGAAGGCTGATGTGACTTCTGGGCAAAGTTTTGACACTGTAGCAGGCTGTCCTCCCCTCAGAGTGTCCTCAGCCATTCTCATCCACATTTGAAAAAGGTAGATGCCCACAAGAAGACTGTATCTATGTAACAAAGACACAAATTGTAGCTCAGCAGAGTATCAAATCCCTCTTGATTTCAAATTAACCTGGTTCCCTTCTCCTTGGCTTGCCATCATTTGCTGCGATGAAGCAAACTGTGGAATTTCCCCTTTAGCTTTTTGCTAGAAAGCCACTTGTTCAATTTCATGTTCTAGGCTTCGGCTGAACTCTCCTTTCTTGCCAGCTCATGTTTCCACTGAACACACAGCTTGGTGAAGAAATAGCCCCTTCCCTATCCTGCAGTCTTCCCTGACCCTGCTTCAAACACATAGGCAATTGTGGCTGTGTTTGCTCTTGGTCTCCCTGAAGCCATGGAGGCACTGCAGCCTCAACTTTCTTCCCTGCTACATGATACTCAAATCCCACCAACCTTGTCCCCTCCAAATGAAAATCAGGTGATGGGAAAGCTCACATCCTTGTATCTCTCTTCCTGAGGTTTTGGACTCTTACAAGCAGCTCTCAGTGCCATCAGTATCATAAGAAAAAAAGTTCCTGCTACTTTCAGCTAGAAGATCAGAAAGCCACAGCCACCTTCAGGCTTTGATCTTGAGCCAAAGCCAAAGCCAACCTCCCTTGTTCCCCAAACCTTTCAGTTTTGGTTTGATAGACATAAGTGCTCTTCTCTGTTCTTTCCTTCTCTCTGTTCCCTGTTTTCACCCTCATACTCCCCAGACCTTGGCTGGAACCTTATCATCCCTGTGGGAAAAGGTGTGTATGAACTTCTGCTCCATAGGTCACCAAGGTACTGCTGGACTGAGGGAGTCTGGGTGATTTGTCCCCAGATGTTAAGACAATGGGCTTTTCTGTCAATGTTTTCCACTGCAGGAGACGATGCCTACTGTGCTGGTGACTGAAAATGCCCGAGAGGGAAAGGGAAAGGGCCATAGCAGACATCTGGGGCCAAAGCAGAAGCAATTTGTTAATCAAGTGTAGCCACAAATCTTCATATGGAACAAGGGGACGGCAAACAGCAAACTATTTCTAGATGATCAAAGTCAATTCAGACATGTAACCTGCTGGACCTGAGCTTGGAGCCTTGGGAGATATGGGGCAGATGACACTGAAGAAACAGGGAAGATGCGCTTCCACACTCCACAAGGATTTCTTGTAAAAGATGGTCCCTCCCTCACCTCTTCTGGTCTCTGGGCTTTATGATCAGTGTCCTCAATTCTACTTTGCCAAAAGCTGAAGAGAGCAAGGCAGAGGCCCTGTAGAATTTCCTGTGAAGTTCTGTGAGAATAGTCTTTCTTGTTTTGCTTTGAAGAAGGAAAATACATCAAAGCAGCAAAAGTACAGGCTTTTTAATGTGGAAATCTTGAGTCTTCCCTCCTCTACCAGAGCCTCCTTCATGGGATGCTGAGCAAGTAGGGCACATGTTTAAATGTACCCCCTATTATGAGATGCTCCAGCTTCAAATGTAGTGGCCTGTGGTTAAGAGGTGCTGAGCAACTGTCGGAGTTTCAAAATATTGGATGGTCAGCACTTCTGTAGCTCTTCATGTGCCAGTTTTCTGACCTCTGAGGAAGCCTTGAGAGTGATGACAGAGTGGATGGTGAGCCATTTGCCCCAGGTAGGGGAGGTGGAGAAGTCCATGACTCATGACGTTGCTGCACATCTCAAGGTAGAGCAAGTCACTGCTAGTGAACTGCAAGTGAGCTGTAAGCCCTGAGGAACTTTGTGTCCTCCAGATTTGATGGAACATAAGAAGGTAGAATTGAGGGGCACATCTGAAGTACTGCCATGAATCTCTCTGTGTCTCAGAGCTTTTTCAGTCTGTTCACTTGAAAAATACGCAAATGAAACCAAAGGACAGGAGAAACCTACCTAATACCAAAACAGGTAAATGTTCTTTCATACTTCTTAAGTGCCACTGAGGACAAAGTTTTATCATTGCAAAACCAGCTGCTATTTGTCTAGTCCTTCCCTAACATTTATGGTAGATCACATTTACATTCCAGTTCTTCCCTCAAGCTTTGTCCCAGGGATTTGGGCAGGAGTTCAAGTACCTGGCAGCTGGAACGGTGCCCCTACTAAGCCACCTAAAGACTGACATTCCAGGCCTCCCCTCATGGAGAAGAGCCTTGCTCCCCTAACTGAGCTTCAGCATCCTGAGCACAAAGCCTGTCAGATTTCATTGTTAACGA
The DNA here is from genome assembly GCA_013389985.1 of Dryoscopus gambensis. Classification (NCBI taxonomy): domain Eukaryota; kingdom Metazoa; phylum Chordata; class Aves; order Passeriformes; family Malaconotidae; genus Dryoscopus; species Dryoscopus gambensis. Next base: position 62,446 of record WEIT01026845.1, read on the forward strand.
GTGAAGAAATAAATTGGCTCTAATTATTCTATGAAGAGCTTAGATGGAATTTTACAGGAAAGAAGCTTTGTTTAGAGATTATAAGAGAGACTCTGAGCCAGGATTCCCAGGTTTTATTTCTGGTTCTGCCCCCCATTCACTGAGTAGCACTGAATGAATGTTATATCTTGTTTTACCCCATCTGTAAAAAGGGGTGGTGATATCAAACTTCCTGGCATAAGCGTTTCTAGGCTTAATTAATTAACAGCAGAGAAGCAATCTGAGTTTTCTGTTGGAAGATGCCATAGTAATAAACTAAGAAATATTTCTAGCTGCTTTGGTATTTGGCATTCTCATTCTTTTTCATATATAGATGACAGCCCTCACAGGAAAAACAGTTTTCAATCTCCTAACTGGTTAGTGGGCATTAAGGAAAACTGGTGTTTAACTGGGTCATAAATTCACTGAAATTGAATTTCTTCTCAGGCTGTGAAGAACAGACAGACAGACTTTAGCTCAACTACTTGTTAGTCTAAAATTTTCAATTGTTTTAAGCAAACAAAGCCTTTTGCAAATTCTGTGACTTTTGTTTGAGTAGTTTGCAAATTCACTGTGGCTTTTGTTTGAGTAGTTTCTGCTTGCAGAGTGATTGGCCAATCAGCTCACATAGTATTGTGTCTGCTCCTTAAGCAGATAGTGCTCAGGCTCCCAAATACCTTACAAAACCTTACAAATACTCAGGTTACTCAGGTTGGAAGGGACTTTGGGAGGTCTTTACATTAATCTCTGGTTCAAAGAAGGAGAAGGTCAAACAAAGGATGAGGGTAGGTTGCTTAGGCTTTCCGACAACCCTTTCAGTTGGGTACTGAAAGCCTTTCAGGATGGTGGCTGCACAACCTCTTTGGGCAGTATTTGGCTATTCTCATGGTGAAAATGCCTTTCCTTAAAGCCAGCCTAAACATCTTCCATTTTAGTTAAGGTCTATTGTCTTTCGTCCTCCCACTATGCACTATGGTGAAAAGCCTGGCTCCAGCTTGTTGATAGCTTCCTTGTAGAAGCTGTCAGGCTGCTGGTTGTCTGCTTCAAAGCCATCTCTTCTGAGGCCAAACAAGTCCAGTTCCCTCAGCCTCTCCTCAGAGGGCTCTTGCCCTTAAACCTCCTGGTGGTGTCTGCTGAACTTGCTCCAGTGCATCCAAGTTTTTCTTGCACTGGGGATCCAAAACTGGGTTTGGTACTCCAGTGCCATCCAAGTACCTAGGGAAGCTGGATAAACACATCTGTCACCCTCCTGGCTGTTCAGCCTTTGGCTTCTTTTTGTGCCAAGGCACACTCCTGGCTCACGCCCAGCTTGCTCTCTGCCTGGATACCCAGATCCTTTACTGGAGAGCTGCTCCTCTCCCCATCAGCCCTAGCCTGTACTGTTGCAGGGGTTCTTCCTTCCCAAGTGCAGGATTTTGCATTTATCCTTGTTGAGTTTCATAAGGTCCCCCTCAGCCCATTCCTCCAGCCTGTCCAGGGCCCTCTGAATGGCAGCTCTGCATTCAAGCATATCAACTGCCCTCTAATACTTTGATGCTCTCTCCAGACTTGATGAGCAAGCACTCCATCGTCTCATCCAGACAACTGCTAAAGATGTTTAAACAGGACAGGCTCCAGGACAGACCCCTACAGTACCCAACTAGTTACCAGCCTCCAGGTAGGGCATGACATATATTTGGTTCTCTCTAAGTCTGACCATCTAAACCAGTTTTTTACTGTCTGTTAGTCCACCCACCCAGACCATAACATCCAAACTTGAATACAAAAATGTTGTGGTAGACAGGCTCAAGCCTTGCTAAGGTCATGGTAAAATGCCTGCCAAGAGCTGCATATATTATATTTACCTGTATGTGTGTGCATGTGCAGGCTCTTTTTGAAAACAGGCTTGTGAACTGCTGCCTAGTCATAGTTTAAAAGTCAGTCAGCATGGTAGTGAATTGAATTTGTGTCTTAGAATTCCACTTCTTAAACATGTGCTCTGTTGTCTTTCACTTTATGGTTTTCTACTTTACCTTTGACTGGGAATTTTTAAAGCAGCTGTCCTTGTCCTTACGTCCAACTCCAGCTATGAGTCAAGTGGGTCTCTGCATTTGAATGATGAACGAATTCTAACTGTAAGTCATTCTTTAAAGTTTTTACTTCCCGTAACTTCAAAAGGAGTTCCAATCTTTTTAACCTCCGCATTCCCCGGTAATGTCAAACATATGGTCTACAGAAGATATGGACCACCAATAAAACCATGGGAAGCTCATGGACTGAGAGAATGGATGTGAGTGAGACACTCTGTGAGAACAGCATTGACTCCATGTACTCCATGTACTCCAAGCCTGTGTAGGCTTGTCAACATAAGCAGCGTGGATCTCAGGCACTGTCCACTCTATGTATATCTAGGCTTTAAACCAGATCTCCAGCTTCAGTCATCACATCCTTGCTACTGATGTTCAGCTCTGTCCTGTGCCCATCATCTCATCTCCTGTTGTTTGGAATTATAGCTCAGGGAGTTTTCCCCCACAGGTGGGAAGTAGAAGCTGTGTGTTCTCATTATCATCTCTTCTTGCTAGAAACATGATTTTCTTAATGAAGTTAAGAATTTGCTCTGAGAGCTTCTGGGTGCAGAGTGAGGCTATGCATGGAGGAAGGCAAAATGTGGCCATTTTTTAACTGGGTTGGGGAGTTCACTCCCTGTGAAAACCTTGAGCTATTGAAGAAGGATGTTGCCTAAATGAGCTGCTCAAATGCGAAACTGGAGCCATCCTCTGCAGTACCTCAGTGGTGAACCCTGAACTCGAATGCAGCCACACTCAAGACTCTTGTTAATGGACAGGGCAATGTTACTTATGCCATGCTGAGGTGCGTACTGACCTATCCCTAGCTGGACAGACGACTTTCTGAACATCTGGTTCCTCTGTTGGAGATCTCCCATCCAGGTACTGAGTGGCTAAAAAAGTTGTACACAAAGGCTGGTGGTGGAGCAGCCAAGACTAGTGCCAAAAGGCAGGCCTGATCTCTCTATATAGTAGACAAATTTCCAGAATCCCATGTTTGGGCAATTCTTCTAACTTCCCCTCCTTGGACAATGCTAGGTATGTAATTGTACCTTAGGTCAGGTAACTTACAGGGAATGGTTTTTTCAGACTGGCCTGTCAACTCATGCCATGTTGGGCAGTGTGCTGGAGATCCGCATGTCCACAAGGCAGGCAGCACTAGAGCAATGAAATAAAGCAAGGGAAAACTACCATATGTGAAAAATGCAGAGGCTGCTCTTTGTGTCTGACAGAGCCAGTGCAGCTTGGGTGAGCGGATGGCTGGATGCTTTTTCTGGCTGATCTCCCACCCAAAGTACACCAATGACCTTTGTTTGGGAGCTACCTTCTCCCAACAGTACTCATGTGAATGTTGTGGTAGTCATTATTTCCATTTGCCAAGAGGTGCAGTAACTGGCCTAACTTGCCTAACTGTGGAGAAGCCAAATCCTATGACTCCTAGACCCCTGAATTTTCTGTGCAATTAAAGACAGAAATCCTTCCTTTATCAGCTCCATGACAGTGTTGGTGACTATCAGGCAATTGCCTGAGTGGTGTAATGAGCCCTCTAAACCGCTGGAGAGAATGGCTGAATTTACTCTTAGACTTTTGCATCTTGTTTTCTGGCACAGAAAATCCATTCTCTTGTAATGATCTTAACTGTGAATGTAGGTACTGCAGCCTGGTTTTTTATGCCAGGGTTCTTCATCAAAACTAGGTCCTGTTGGAGTAGGAAGGAAGGCAATCTCTTTGTGCAGCCTTCCTACCCCTGCAAGAATATATTTGTGTGGTGTAATCACTGTCTTGAACCAGCTAAACCTCCTTCCCTTCCAGGATGGCATCTGCACCTCTAGGTCAGAGACATTATTTTGCCAACAGCTGAGGATGTTTCCCTGTGTGTGGGGAAAGGTCCTGCTTTTTACATGGTGGGGCCTTGCAACTGCTGTGAAGTCAATGTTGTGTACCTGGAGCAGTGACAGCCAGGAACTCCTGAGAAGCCACAGGGGCTTTGACACGCTGTAGACACCAGCAGGCTTAGCCCAGAGATGTGTCCCACAGCAGGAGTGACTGCCCCGGCTGTCGGCAGAATGTCTGCAACACAGAGCCCAGCCAGTGTTGCCAGGGACACACTGCTCACCCAGAACCCATGAACTCTGATCACTTCAATGAAAATAATTTGGTGCAGTGAGCAGAGAAGTGGGTTTGCAGTTACCATGCCCACCTGCACAGACACACGTGCTCCTGCGACCATGTTCTTTGTGCCATGGTTTCAGTAAGTGAGCAGACAAGCCTGCTTGCAAGACACAGTGGCGTGTCAGCCAGCAGGGATGGCTACAAGTGTGGCTTTCCCTGGCTCTGCTCAACAAGACCTCCTCCTGCTCCTTGGAACAATATGTGGTTACCACAACATGACATCTAGTTAAGAAAACAAAGCCAAGCACAATCCACCCAAACTTCAAAACTTCCCCCTTTCCTTCAACAACAGATTTTTCTCGTCAGGTTTAAATTATTTGCCAATGAGTCCTGGAAAAAGCCGTTGCTCTGGTTTGGCCTATATTAATTTGCTGCACCAAATCAATAGAAGGTGTTTCTGGGAAATGAACATCAGGGGGTGCAAGAAAATGACACTGGCCTAGCTCAATTTACTAATTGAGGCTAGCTTCTTCAAGAGTTGGGCCACGGTGATGGGTATTTTGTGCTACTCCATTGCAGCTCCTCTTCCTGAGCTGATGTGCCCAGGCTGCATGCTGTAATTTCTGGTTTTTGGTGAACCGAGAGCAAAATCCCAAAATGCACAGGCAGCATTACCCAGCCTTGGTGGGCAGCTGGCTGGGTCACCTCTCCACATCCCAGCCCACAGGTGAGCTACACTGGGAGAGCAGAGACAGACACTTGGTGCTTGTGCTTGCTCTTACTGTTGTTTTTGAGGAAGTCTGCTATACGTTTGCAATGGAGCCAGGTAGTGGATGGATGTTGTACAGAACTTCAGTCTCCCAGTCTGTCAAGCTTGAAAGTTTTTCCAGCTTTCAATTTTGTCTAGAGTTTCCTTCTTAAGACTCCCCCTTTCTTCAAACAGAGCCTCAACTCTGGCTGGGTCCCAGAGATAGATACCAAATGGTGCTTTTTTCCCTTTCTTTTGCTCTTTCTTCCTTCTCATGAAGCTGGCAGACTCTCCAAACACACATCCAACCAACGCACAGTGCATTCGAAAACAGGCCATCTGGCTGAGCACTCCTTGAGAATGAGAAGACAAGAAAAACAACCCTCTTGGAGCTGGCAGCCGAAAGGCAGGCAGCCCGTACGTGGACTTGATCTTGTGGTGCAATCCAAGATCTGTCCAATCCAAGGGCATTGCAAAAAAGCTCTTTCCTAATGAGCAGAATACGGCTGTCTCCAGAAGCGGCTCCAAGTCAACAATTTGAGTGGGATGCTGTAACTCTCCTCGCTGCACATGTGCTCATTAATTAAAGCCACTTTGGAAGATGCCCCGGACACCCCCGCCAGGGCTGCCAGCCTACCCTCCCCGAAATCCTGCTTGCTGCTTTGCAGCCCCCTGCTGGGCCCGGAACTGCAAAGCCCCAGGATAAGGACGGGGCCATCAGCATCCAGCTCTTAACCGCAAAGGGGACCCATTGCGTCACAGGTGAGCAGCTGCGGTGGGGAGCACAGCCCTGGGAGGAAGTTGCACTCCATTTGCTTTGCCATCATTTTTCTCCCCTGAGTTTAGTAACAGCCAGAGTGCTCCAGGCACAAAACCACTCTGGGCAGGTCAGCAAATGTCAGGGACTGAAGTGAGCTGAGCAACCAGTATTGCAATGCTTCCCTGTTTTTCTGGTGGCTAAGGACTGGATTCACTAAATCGGGATGGCTAAGATGAACACAGAGCCATTAGTAGCCAAATCCATCAACAGCAAAACAGGGAGCACTCAATGAAACCCGTAGGAGATGAGTTTAAAACAAATTTAAGAAATTACGTCACATTAGGTAGAGAACTTCTGGAAGTTGCTGGCCTGGAAGACTGCAGAGGCAGAGATCATCAGTGGCCTCAAACTGGGATTCGACAAATTTGCAGGCAACAAGTCCATAAAAGGACATTAAAAGTAACAGGCAAAGTGTGTAATTTAACATCCCAATCCAGCAAAGGTGAATCCTGAAAAAACAGCAGGGAGAGGGAAATGTCCAGGTGTGTGTGTGCTTCCTGGGCCTTGCCCAGGCTGGGAGCAGAGTGCTGGGTAGGGAGGACCATTACTCTGCCCCAAAGGGCCATTCTTGAGTTTTTATTGTAGGATTCAGTCCCTGTACCAGCCCAATCTGAAGGTCATATGAACAGATTGTTGCCTCTTTAAATTACCAGAAGGAAACTAGAATCCAATTTTTCTCTGAAAGCTGAATTTGTGGAACATGTTTCTGTGAATGTTAACAGTCATAAGCCCTGGCTTAATCTGTTTGCTCTCCCAGTCATTACATTTCACACAGTGACAGGATGATTAATTTGACTCTTTATCTTCTTATTTGGGATCTCCTTGTTTCTGCATCTGCCCCTATAGTACTGATGGGAGCAAGGACAGCTCATAGCTGCATCTCGGCTATGTGTGTATGGCTTTCCAATGGGTAGTTACAGCTCTGCAGCTCCAGATGGCACTTCCTCAGGTTTCTGCCGTGGCATCTTGCATGCCATTGTGTTTCCAAGGCCAGGGGCTAAAACTCTTGATCTTTTGACTTTATTAATTCAAGAGTAAGGTTCTGTAAGTGAAAAATTGCTTACTTATGTTGAAAAATTATGACAAAGCATGTTTAGCACCAGTGCAGGTCCTTGGGAGCTCTGTATATCTTGCCACTAAGTTATCAGAGACCTTCAGTGCCTGTTCTTTTTATCAACATTCAATTTAATTGTCCCCAACCAACAAAGGTGAGGTCTAAAACTGAGATTTTGCATCATTATCTTTCTAAACCCACTGCTTTATAAGCTTTAACAATTACAATGACATGTTCCTAAACTGAAAAGAATAAAACCCAGGGATTTGATGAAGTCAAATATACCCCTTCTTTGGTGCTGACTGAATTCAAACACAGGTGGTTAGTTTGGAAAAACATGGGAGTGACAGGGGACAGGAAGCTGTACTAAATCAGAATGAAGTGCAGCAGTGCAATTGCTAAATCATACCAGAGAGAATGTAAATAGTAACTGGAAAGCTTCAGCGTGGAAAATAATGGGGTAAGTGGCACGGCAAATTAAAAGGGTTGTCTGTGTGATCAAATATATTCCTTTGTTGTCATGATATCCCACAGCTGATGAAGATCTGTATTAAAACAGTTGAGCTTTTTATTCCTATTGCTTTTCTTTGGAGGTTATTCTGAACTTCACTCTGTTGTTGTTTTGAAAGTTTCTGCAAGTCTGCAGCCTCAATTTATTTATGAACAGTGTATGCCCATTTTAAGATCTTTCCTTTTATAGACTCTAACCTGCTATTAGCCACATTTAGTGAAGGTTTTAGGGCATAATTCATCTCCTACAAATATGTGTGTTCTGTTATGCTAACATTGTCCCTTTTCTTTTTTATTTTTAACTTACAGGAAAGCAGAATGCAAAACCAAGATGAAACATGTTTCAGGTCTACATTACAATTCAGACAGAAATGTAAATCAGCTGAAGACATCAGAACAAAATGCTTTGTAAGTGTTCTGTGCTATCAATTACTCAAGGGATAGTTACAGGTAACACGCCTTTCAGTGCACATTGCTTCCTTTGCAGCCTTTGATGTCACCTTGTGAAAGGTAGGTTTCCTTCAGGAATGTGGTCTGAGGTCTGAGGCAAGTCAGCTGGAGCTGTGGGAGCGTGGTGTTTCCAGAGACAAGGTTCCAAACTTGCTTGAGATGTTCATGTGAACAGCACTCTTAAAAAAAGAAGAATATCAGGGTATAGTCTGATGATTCTGAGAATACAAATACCCAGTATCAGTTGTGCTGTGGGAGTGTCATTTGTGCCTTATATTGCAATAAAACGAATTAAATTTTCTTCAAGTCCTTTCCAAAATTAGATGTAGAGAGTGTCCAAACCATCACCAGTGAAAATGATGCCAGTTGGAACACTTCTAGTGAAAAATTAGGTTTTGAGAGAACAGAAATTTTCATGAAAAGTGTTCACTGACCTCCAAATATGCCTCCCTTGCATAAACCCAAAAGCCTTAAAAGCAAAAGATATTTGATTGCTGGCAGTTTGGGGATTATTCCTCTCCCTTTCCCCCAGCGTTTTCCAATGGAAAATATTCAGGGTTTGGGTTTTCAGCCCTTTGCTGAAATGTCAACATTTTCCAAAGGGTGAAGGAGGGGAAAAGAGAAGAAAAGAAAAACATGTTCTGACCAGCTGCAGTCAGAGCCAAATGGCTCAGTCCTGGATTTGGTCAGGGAAGTATGCTGGAGGGGAGAAACGGGAGTGTCTTGGTTCCACACATAGCCTGGCTGGGCTGAGGGCTGCGCATCACGATCCATTCGTGTGAGTCATTACGGTCTCCATTTCCCCAGGACAGTGTGTGGAGTAGCTTTTAAGCATGTCAGGTCAATATGTCACTTGCAAGCAGTGCCCTTTTGATTGCCACGGCCACTTGGGCTCTGTGCGCGTGTGGGATGCACACAGGTACACTCTGGTCAAGTCCTCCAATATTTCCATGATGTCTTTAACTCACAGAGACACCAATAACACCTGGAACCTATCCAGACCTGAGAATTCAGCTCTCCTCCATTCATAAAAGAGGAGAAGGGAGAAAATTGGCATTTTCCTATAACCATACGTGATTGTCTGTATCCTCTGCCCAGGTGACACTGTTTTGTGCTGTGCAATGCCTGGAATTTAGCCTTTGAAGGCCCGGGCCGTCTGTGGACCGACTGGCTCTAGGTAGGGAGAAATGCTGGAAGAGCCAACATAAAGGCTGCGAACCTACTCATGCACATACATGCGCGTCACCCTTCTGAGGGAGAAGGAGTGGCTTCATTTCCACGAAGCGTTGCTGGTCCCCACCTGCATGCTCAGCCTCCGGAAAACTCTCCCTGCAGTTGAGCACCTTCAAACCTGAGAAAGACCAGGGCCATCGCTGCAGCTGCCTCTCCAAGGTGTCTCCCACAGCTGCAGTTGGGGGAAGTGGTAGATGGATGCATACCCAGGCTAGGTCTTTGTCCCCCTCTAGTGACTCAACTGCAATTCTGAGTCCTACTTCCTCCAAGCAAGGTGATAATTTTTCTAGGCCAGGATGTTTCCTTTCTGAAGGCCAGTAGGACATCTAAGCACCACTGGCAGGTCATATATATATATATACACACTCAGACATTATCCATTGCAAATGTAAACAGTAATTTAGGAGCCTGACTTTCTGCTCTGATAGGCCACGTGTGCCTGCTTTCCTCCTGTGGAAGACAGCAGAGGCTTCACACGACAGCCCATGCCTGATCCTCCCAGGAGGAGATCCAGCTAGGACCACTGTTACCAGTGCAAAAGCACATGGTCCCAGTCTCTTGTAACCAAACGCTTGCTGAGTCACAGCCCAGTCACCCGTACGCTTAGCAAGTCGCGTCAGCCATCTGTCACCAGCACATCCTCCTCACTGTGCTGTGACTCCACGGGGAAAACAACAGGAGGCAGATTACGTTTGACTAAGGAGCCAGGCTCTCGTGCATTTTGGCTCTGAGTAACCCCTGGACTGCCTTCTAACCAGTGGTGAGGCCTTTGGCTCCTCTCAATTTGGCCCTTTGTCAGGGAAGAAAGTGACATTCAGGTTCAAACACTGGAAGCTTTGCCTGACTAATAGTGACTCCAAACAAGGCTGACTCAGATGAGACATGGATGGCATTGTACAAAATGTCCCTCCTCCAGACAGATCATCCACACGGGCTTGCACACTGGTATTCTCCTCCAAGCAGTGTTTAAAAAACAGCACTGAAATATAGGGTGCCCTGTTTCCTAAGGCCTTGTCCCACCCACTGTGTCAGCTAAAGGCTGCAAGAGCAGCCTTGCCATGTCTCTTGTCCTAATGAACACCCATGTCTCCCAGTGTTCAGCCACGTGCTAGAGGTGCAGCCCTGCAGGGCACAGCCCAGAAAGGACAGGATCGCTTCCTGCCGTGTGCCTGCATAACCCACCAGACGAGGCACTGCCCAGGTACAGGAGCCAGACTGGGGATGTGTAAGCAGCTCGGAGTAGGGAGTCACAAGGGATTTCACTAAGCTAGGTCCCTGTGCTGCTTACCACAACCTCCCTAGGCAAGGCTCCCCAGCCTCCTCTCTCATGCCTGAAAGTCTCATGCCTGGAAGTCTCATGAAGGACAAATCACCCACACCAGCAGTCTGACCATCCTACTTTTCCCTAAAGCAATGAAAGAGTACAGAGTAGATGTGGCCTTTTTGTTCTGAAGGAAAAAAAAGTGAACTCAATGCCAGGCACAGATCCCAGGCTGTACAGTTCAAATCGCGCTCAGAGCACATAATTCCCATTTGTGTTTGTGTGCACGCAGGGCAAGGGTGGGGGCTGGCAGGGGTGTGTGTGTGAATATAAGAATGTAATTGTCATAATTTAATCCAAAACTACTTCTTGGAAGGAAAAAAAAATCAGGCTGACACAAAACAGCATGTTCAGTTATAAACACCACATGAAAGAGCCGTATTATGTTCTGCTTGGTAACTGACATAGAGCGCTAACATTCTCAGCTGCCCACTACTGGGCAAAGGCCTTTCCAACTCTCCCCCTCCCCCCCAAAACAACCCCCCCCAGCCAAACTGCAGCGCAGATACCAATTTCTGAGGCCGCAGAGAAATTCCACACAGAAAGTTCATTATGGGCAGGGCAGGCTGGCTGGCAGGCAGAGCGGTGTGGAGCACATAGATGGCCATCTGGGACTCGGGGCACTCCCAGCTGTGCACGCACATCTGCAAGGCCACAGAGAAGTTGGCACACACTGTGGGAGCTTCAGAGGGGCTTTTCCCCCTAGATTTCCCGTAACGGGACAGTGTATTCCTGGAGCAACACGCCTTGCTAGCATCAAGGCTGCTCCTCTCCAACCAGCTCAGGGGTCTGCAGGCTTGAAGCAGTAGCAGCCATCAGGAATGGTCTCAGGGCTCCCACTGCCCTTCCCTTCTCCTCCCAGGTCTTCAGCTGGAGTGATTCATTCCATGTAAAGGAAGTACAGTCATTCCGGCTTAGATCCTCAGGGGTACTTACCTACTTAACTCCGGATGGCACTGCACCCCTCAAAAAGCAACCAGGAACACTGGAGATCTGATAATTCACTCAGTATTCTGTAATTCACCAGGCAGAATCACCCTTCCTGCTTGTGGGGCCAGAAGAGAATGTGAAAATGACCTTCCAATCCTCACCGTCCCCTGCGGTGGGGGTGGTTGGGGTCTCATCCTAACTAGAGGCTCCACAAATCATCAACTGGAGAGTTGTTGCAACAGGATATCACAAAATAAACGCCTTCTGCTTGAAGAATATGTTTTTTAGCTTGACGCTAACCTTTTTTTTTCGTGGGGCTGGGTGACATTATTAGCACCCGTGCTTGCTGCTGAAGTGAAGCATCTTTGTTGCAGCGTGGGTGGGAGATGGGTTATCGTCAATATGGAGCAGATCTAGAGAATGACTTCTGTTATTTACTTCTTTTCTGTTCTTGTAGGACATGTGACACAGTGTAACAAAGATCTGCTTAGTAGAAAAATCCAATTAAAACCTGAATTGTCGTTCGGCTGTGCTTGGCACACTGCCATTTCAGCAGTCCAGTGCCGTGGGAAGAAGGTGGAAGAAGAGTACGTGCTCCCTGTGCGGTGACACTTCGGGATAGCGCGGCGGGCACTGCCTTTTGCCCCTGGGGATGGGTCGGGCTTAGCCTTGCCGGGAGTCCCCTGAGGCAAAATGCATCGTCACAGCCGGAGCGCTGCTCCCCGCAGCCCGCCCGAAAGGTGGAATTGAACCACTCTGTCGCTAGACAGCTACAGGTTTGAAGCCTGCACCCCAGACCACTGAGGGTCATCCGGGCAATTTTTGGGAGTTACTTAACACCATATATGAATTCCCCCTTCTCTTTTGCCCCTAGGTAAGGGTGAGGCATGTTTTCCCCCAGGAATAGGCCCTCCGCCCTTTCCCAGCAAAAGCACACCCTCACGGAGCANGCCCCGGCGGGCGGGTGAGTCACGGCGCTTCCCAGAAGGAGCGGGGCCGGCCCGCGCCCTTCCCGGAGCGCCGGGGTCCCTTACAACATCGGACGGGGCAGCTTGTGCAACAGCGGGGGCGGCCCGGGCCCCGAGGTGTGATGCGAGGGGACCAGGGCACGGGCTCGGTTTGAGCAGTATCTTTTTTTTTTTTTTTTTGTCCTCCAGTGGCTAATGCCAGATACTCTGGAGGATGTGAATCTCCCATGAGATACATCTCAGAACAATAATATCCTCTGGGAGGAAATTCCTCCCTGGCCCCCAGCTGAGGATCAACTTATGCCTCGAAGTATGAGGATTGAAAACACTTGTAATTTTATCCCAGCGAGTGTAACTATAGAGGCTATTTTCATAAACCCTTGAAGAATTACTCACTTATTTGCCTCGAGAGATTCCTCTGAAGCAGAGCCATTTCTGCAAATGCATGTGGTTTCCAGTGATTTTTAATTAGATAATTCTTTTTGGTGTAAGCAACAAAAAAACCCCACAGGCCCATTCCCCCTCTTGCTTGCCCTGGGGATGCTTAGTCTCAAAACTGGTACTCGGTGGAGCAGCATCACAGTAAAGGTGGTACAGAACAGAACCAGAGCCACAGCCCGAAGCTGGGAGCAGTTTTGTAGACGTCAGCAAAAGAAAGCAAAAACTATATGGTGGGGCAGCACCGTTCCCACTCACACCCAGGAATGCTGCTGGGCACAGCTTTGCTTTCAATGCATGGTTTCAAGTCATGGCTTACCCTCTTGGAGCTGAACCAGCTCAGGTATGACCTGGCCCGCTGACTCCCCAGACAGACATGAGCATATTTGAGGCCTTACTGTTTGTAGTGAGCAACTTCTTTAGCAACTTGAATGGGTTTTTTTAAGAGCACCTCAACCCAGAAGCAGGGCTCTTATCAGAAGGAGATGGTTTGAGAGCTGCTTCTGTGCCTGCCAATGCAGGGCAGAAATTTTTCTTTGTTTCCTTGGTTTGTAGGAGTCACATTCCTCAGTACATTCCTATTGCTTTACCTGGTACTTATCCCAGTGGCAGGTGGCGTAATTTAACAAGTGTCTTTTGTGCATAAAAATGCACGGGGTGAGGATCTGGGGGTGTGTATGGGAGGAGGTGGAGGGAAATTAGTCATGGGGAGGAAGAGAGGAAGAGGTTAGCACGGGGGTTGAGGAAATCAGGTGTCCGAGCTATCCCTCAGGCTTCCAGCCAAGCCCATCCTGACGTCTGCCGGAAGAGGCACGTCAGCTCAGAGATATGCTCCTGTCAGCCCATCGGCATGCGACCTTTCTGACCGATTCAGGCCGAACAAGAATGGCTGCCAGGGGTTGGAGCAGACATTCCTAGCTTCTGTGCTTTGTGTTCAAGGCTCGGCTTTGACACCACTTTCACTTTCTCTTTGCTTTCCTCTCCAGCATCAACATTTTCTGGATCTCCTTCCCTGCAGCACTTCATGGGAAGGCCTCTTAGTGTGACAATGCTACTCTCATCTTCTCTCTCTTGCAGCCTCTAGCATTTTTAAGCGGGGATATCTGTCTCTCATGGCTTATGATCAATCTCCCTGTACTTTCCAGAAAAAGACTATGCCAAGCACTCAAGTCCAAATTAAAAATAATAGCGAGACAAAATAACTCCAGCCGAGGAACCAAAGGATCCATCAGAAGCTCCTAAAACTTCCCTTATTCTGCAGTAAAGGGAGATGCAGAGATAAAGAAGGCAGCAGTTGCTAAAGATCAAGCAGTAGAGGAAGGTGCTTGAGAGGGTCAGCAACAACATAGGAAATGATGCTGGAGTTGATGGGGAAGCAGCAACAAAGCAGTTGTGAGAATTTTCTCCTTGACCGGATGCTGCTCTCTCTAGGTTTAGGTCTGCTTCTGGAGCGGAAGCTGTGCTAGCCACTGACTTCCCCAGCAGAGGTTGAAAATAGCATTTCCAGGACCTCTGTGTGTCTGGTTTTTAGCGGCCTTTGTCACCCCTGCCCAGAAGGGACTGGGGATGACTTGCTGTGCCTGACTCCTTCTGTGAGGAATGGGGGGGCATCGGGGGCAGGTACCTATAGGCAATACTTGGTGCAGTTACTGCAGCTGCTGCTCCCTGGGCCTGTGAGGGCCCAGGCCTGACCAGGAACTGGTGAATAGACCTGGCTGCTGGCTGCAGGTAATGGTCATCTTGTAACTTCTGATTCGATTTATAAGCCTACAAGAAAGGCCAATTGGTAGGTCTTAGGATTTCTGAAAGCGTGTAAATAAGTGAAGAGACCTGTTGATTTGAAAGGCTTCTCAGCATCCGATTTGCCTTAAAACATTTCTTGGAAATTCTGTAAGCATTCAGCTTCATCTTTAGACCAAGTGTCTTTGAAAATCTGACCCTTTGTTTTTAAAAGTATGGAACAAATACAGTTTATCAGTGTAATGATGGAAAAGCTTGCTCTCCTCAATAATGCTCCTAATTAAAGCATTTCTCAGTATCTTTGGACCTGATTCTCTAGCTTATGCAGAGAACTACATTGTGCCAAATGGGTGCAGAGCAATGCCAATTTAGGTTTGATTCAATGCCCATTCAAGTTAATAGAAATCCTCCCACTGAAATCGACGGGGTTTGGTTCAGGCCCCAAAGTCAATGGGAAATTCTGATTTGGCAGTTCTTTATGCCCACATTGCACCAGTAGAAGCAAATATTCAAGGTACAAAGCCTTGGAGAGTTTGGAAGGGCCATTGTAAGGGACTTCTGGGGCAGACTGTAGCCTAGGCTATTTAAGCAACTCACAATGCCTAGGACTGTCTGACAAAGAAGCTTTAAAACAAATCAGTCTGAACTTTTCCTGTTCATTTTTTATAGCACTCTTACAACTTAGCAATACACTTTTTATCTTAGTGTTGGGGGTTTTTTTTCTGTCCTAGGCTGACAGAACATAAAAGCATCTGCAATGCTTTGCTCTTACTACTTCTCCTAACCACCAGAACCTGATTTGTGTCAGAAAAGATAAGCCTAGATCCCTACAGTGTTAAAATAATTATTTGGTGTAAGGTGGGGGATGAGGAGGTCTGTTATTCTTAGCAGCAGCAATGAAATTTCAGCAGCTGATGACGTCAGTGCTAAAATGTCAGTGTGAAACAGGCTGGAACAAATTAAGAGTGTGGTGTCGTCACTGTGAGAGCCACGCTGCCCTCCAGAGGGACTGTTGTTGGATGCTGCAGATGCAGTTCAGTAGATGGGGGGGGATAGAGGCTTGTGGGAGCTTCTCAGAAACTTATAAAAAAAGCAACAACAAGCATCTCAGTACCAGAAAGGTCAAAGAAGATGCTGTTTGAACGCTCCTGCCCACCTCAAAGTGTGAGCTCACAGCAAGGGAAGAGCCACTTCCACAAACCAGATTCCAGGAACTAGAACAGGAAAAAAAAGAAAAAACCAAAATAAAATTGGCCATCTTCTACTCACTTAAAAAACTGAGCTAACTCCATCTCTGATGACACTCCTGTGACTCAAACTGAAGAGAAATTTGGCCTGAGATGACTTTTGTCGTGGTGTGCTGCTTAAAAGAGGGCAATGTGCTTGGAGTAGAGGTGATCCTGAGGCACTTTTTTACTTAACTGTGCTATTGCATTTGAAGAATGCCTTCAGGCTATGCAAAAATGCTGAACTCAAGGTGCAGAGAGC
The DNA here is from genome assembly GCA_013389985.1 of Dryoscopus gambensis. Lineage (NCBI taxonomy): Eukaryota > Metazoa > Chordata > Aves > Passeriformes > Malaconotidae > Dryoscopus > Dryoscopus gambensis. Next base: position 78,321 of record WEIT01026845.1, read on the forward strand.
TTTAATCAAAATGGGATAAAAATCCCAAATGCATTCATGCTTGTCCTCAAAGAGCCCACATTTCTTGCACATTTCTTGGCTAGTCTCAGGTGCTGTTGTCAGACCCGACCCCATGTCAGCACAGGGCATGGAGCCTTGCTTAGAGGTGGTATCTCAGGGGTCCTGATAACTCGGGGTCTTGAGGCCTGCATCTTTTTGGTCCAGCAGTTGAACTGCCTTGTCTGCAGGGGTTGTTGGGCTGTGGGACGTACTGCTTTGGGGGACTGATAAGGGAGGGTTTGGACAATCCTGACTTTCTTCATGGAGACCTGCAGTATTTTGTAGGAAATATGGGAAAAGTCCATATTCCCTGCATTAGTGTTTCTAGAAAACTAGTACTGGTAACAAAGCTGCTCTGTGTTGTTTCACTCCTTTTTAGAACTGCCTGTCTCGTAGCCGCAGGGATGGATGTGGTTAGAGCAGACAGATCCACTGAGACGTGTGCTTATCTATCAATCGTACCAGCTGTTTCTGGCATGCAGCAACTGACTGACCACAGTAAGGAAACAAGGATGTAATCAGTTAGCAAAGCCCTCCTTTCTCAGCAAGGACGATAAGGATTTTTGGCAAACCCACAGAGAGTTACGGGAATAGAGGAATTGGTGTGCTGAAGTCACTTCCTATCACTTGGGAGTCCCTGTGCTCAGAGCATTGTGTTTGCTTTCCTAGTATGGATCTCGGTGGTTGTCTGCATTAGTTCAGACATATAAGTGCACTCACCCTGTCCCAGCACACAGAAGCCCACTTGGGGAGATTGCCAACACAGTCTTTTACCTACTTTTGTGGGAAGGATTCAGACTGGCTGTGAGCAGACAGAGCGATTCTTTACACATCTTTACACCAGTAAAACACCTTGCTGCAGAGATTTTTGCAAAAACAGGCACGACTTAATCAGTGCTGGGAAGAGGCATATGCCAACAGAAACACTCTTTTGCCAACATAAACTGTGCTGCCACTAGAGGAGTATCAGCAATCCCACTCTTGTCAGTGTGGGGACTCTGCTTCACTGATTAGGTGGTACACAGGTGGACAGCGCAGGAGGTTCCCAGCCGGTGAGGTCAGTGCTAAGGTGAGCCCCTGCTCCCTCATGTCAAGAGGAACTGGTGGCCATTTCAGCTGCACCTGTATCAACAGAGAATTTATAGAAACTGGAGGTGAGCTCCTGAACGTGCAGCTGGTTGCCATTGCAGTCTGTAGATGAGAAAATTGTGCACTGCGCTGTATGTGGTCAACACAGATCTGATGATACCTCAGGAGTTTCTGGTGTCTTCTCTGAGGTCTTGACAGCCAACTCAGAGAGTTGCTCACAGCCAACTCAGAGGGCTCCCACTGCAGCCCTGCATGCAACTAGTGCCTAGCACTGAGGTTAGGAGAAGGTCATTAGATCAAAGCTCCCTTAACAGGAATGCTGGAGAGCCTGGACAGGCAGGTGCAATGCCAAAAAGTATTGTGTTGCCACAATGTCAGCATTTCAGGTCTAAAAATGTGACTGACAAAAGCAGGGGAAGCAAGAGGTTGAGTGCTACCTGTACTGCATCCTTTTTAGCCCAGATTTGCTAGAGCTTTGGGGATATAGGAATTAAATGTCCACAGAAGGAAAAAAAGACTTACACTTTTCCTAGATTTATTGGGTGGGATGTGTATGAACTTGAGCTTTACTACAAATCCCCTGTAGACAGTATGTGAGACAGAATGACTTTGTTCTGGATATGTTTGTAAATATCTGTCTATATTTTAAAGACTTACCACTCTAAGAGACCCAAGATGATCTGGGATTTCTGCAATCTCATCAGAGAGCAAGTGAGTGATTCCATGCGCTGGAGACATACAGCCCATGACTCACAGCCCTGAGTCACAGCATTGGGACACTTCAGCATTCAGAAACACTAGTAGTGACAGAAATCAGGATGATGAGCAAGCAGCTGTTACTCATTCTCAGCTGGACACTATAAGCATGTTTGTACCAGCCAGTGTGGCTCTGGCTCTTCTTTGCTTCCTCCTGCAGACCTGCAGTCATCTGGATAGCACAGTGACATCGCTCACTTAACATTTGCCTCTGGGCAAGGGATGATCAAGTCTAGTCTCTGGCTCCCATAGTGTCCTGCTTGACTCTATTAGGCTCAGCACAGAGTTATCATGGCAATTTTCACTTTAGATTACTTCTTTCGACTCTGGAGATCAGCTCATGTTACAAACATGAATGCATTGATCATCACACAGAGTTAGAAAGTGTGTCCCTATTTTAAGCTGGGGGGGCAGAGGCACTAAGCAGGTAGGAAACTTGCTGTTAGTGACAAAGGAGGTTTGTAGCAGAACCAGGACAAAACCACAAGAGCCTTAAACTACCTCTCTTAATCTCTAACAACTGAACCATATGCTCCATTGCATTCATCACTTCCTCATGAGGTGGCAGTTTGGATGAGAACAAGTGCCCAGGAAGTCACCCTGTTTATTCTGTCTTGGCCTCTTAATGCCTGTGGAACTTTTTTATTGAATTCTTTTCATGACCATCAGCTTTGGTGTGGGAAATGATTCCAAGAGACAAAGACTCAGTTGTGTGTGTGCACGTGCGTGTGTGGCTGGGAGAGGGGAGGAATAAAAAATCCATTTCCAGATGGTTGAAAGGATGCATAGCACTTTGCTATTGGCAAAAACAACCTCTTTCATTTTCAGGATGTGTAAGTCACAGAATTGCAGCTGGAAAAAAATGGGTAGAGAGGGAGGCAGTGGGGTAAAAATAAGAATGCCTAATGAAAAATAACCTAGCCAATATTTGAAAATCTAAGTGCTTCATTTTTATATAAATTGGGGGGAGTGTGGGGGGGAAATGTGCCTGCTTAGGAGGATCTTTGTAAAGCAGGTCCAAATATGTATCATCTCATTTTCTTCTTAGCTTCTTTGCTTTGCATTCCCAACTGTAGCCTCACAGGAAATTCAGTCCCTGGCAAGCTTCAGCTCCAGACAGGAAACATTCTGAGGAATTTCTTCCATACAGGTACTATATTTGCTTGGAGGGATAACACGGTGGAGATATTTACCATGGCTGTATTTAACTAGCAGCATATTATGCATGTTGATGGAGTTGCTGGGAGTGATCTCTGTCTGCAGCCACCAGCATGCCGTGTTTAAACAAATCGTCCTGCTCTGCTTGCCTGTGGGAAGATTTGCATTAGATCTGGGCCAGATTCTCCTTCCTCTGACAGCAGCATGGCCCAACTTATGTCAAAGATATTTGCTGATGTCAGGGAATATCAGGATCAGGCCCGTGCAGCAGGTTTTTATCACACTACAAGCTTGGTCTTAAGCTATTTGCATGTACAGATACTTGAAAGCAGGCATTTTGATCGTAGTGACTGGAGGGGGGGGAGGCTTATGTGTGTGTGGGGATGAAGGAAGGTCTTTGCTCTTGCCTTTGCTTTCTGAGGGGACCAGACACTGAGAAGGGGGAACTCTGGCAGCACATGGCCTTTCAGATGAGTGGGAGGTGCTGAGTGTGGCCAGCTGAGACACAAGCCTCCTGCACCTCTTGGGATGCTTTCCTACTTTTCACTGCAAGTTCAGTGCAGGCCTGCTATGCTTATTAGTCCAGAGGAGTCTAAAAAACAAGTGTGATACATCCGGCAGCCACCCATCAGTGAACAGGGATGTGGTGGGTTGAACAGTTCTTGATGCACCCAAGAACAACATCCCTTTCTTATCAAAACACATGAGTGCTTTCAAGTCTTTAATGCAGTTCTCAGGATACAAAGCATGAAGAGAAAAGAGTGATCAGTCTGAATCACTGTCTCCCAAGAGAAACGTGAGGATTTTAAGTACATGGCTGGGAACAATCCTGTGCTGGCAAGGAAATGGACTGCATGACCCATCTCAGAGATCTATGATTCACTGCAAATACAGAGAACGAGCACGAAAATGTGTAGTAACATGTAGTGGTACCTTCCCTGCTATTACAGCGCAGCCTCCAGCCAGAGACAACCCAAACACGTTTACAGGTGTTCTCTGGGAACAGGCTTTTTCTGTGGGGAGCCATGAAAGACAGCAGGAATGCTTTCAAAGCCTTAAAGGTCTCTGTGCCACCATGCTAAGCTGTGGAAACGTAACTGTGTGTGCAGCGCTGAAGCACGGATTTTTTAAGATTTTTTTTTTTGGTTTCTGAGGCAGGAAGCACAAGTGCAGATCCTCCCATTTAATGCTATGGGGGGAAGAAAAGATTCAGACTCCCCTGCAGTGTTGGTGAAAATGAAGCTTTGGCCTTTAGTGCCCTTTGTTACATAAATACAAGTAGCGTAGACATATTAATCACCCTGCCATTGAGGGAGGAACAGAGCAGCAACCTCAAATGCCACCCACTCCCCATTCTCGCTCCCATTTGATGTTGCTATTTTAAGCCACACATTATTTCCTGCTGTGATTTTATTTTTTTTACCCAGCTTCTAATTCTGGCTCTGAGGTAAGCTGTGACATACGTATCCCTCCTCTCCCCCTCCCCGCCTTCCTCCTCCCCCTGCACCCACGTCCTCTTTATTGCTGTCTTTTAGAAATTTTCTCTCTTGTAAGCAGCCAGGTCCCAGAGGTTAGTTATTGACTGCCCACAAAAAATATGAAGAGGATGATCTTCTTCCTGCTTTTGGACTTCAGTGCAAACAATATTGAGGTCATGCTTTACAGGGCACACTGCTTTAAGAGTGCTATTCCCCCGCTCCCTCCTTCTCAGGGAGTTTAGCGTTGTAGAGTGGATACCCGGCTGGGAAGGAAGGCTGCTGCTCAGCAGCTAATGATGGGCCACGGCTGGTGTCGCCATCTAATTGAGAAGGCTCGTACACCAGTGGCACGTGCTTTGTGGCATAGAGGAGACAGGACAGAGCTCAACTACTCCACAAGGGTTTTCTCTCCTGAGCCTGCTTCTGCATAAAGGCAATCAGCAGATTTCTAAGCCCCAAGTAGTTTCCCCCACCAGCAACCGCCTCATCCGGCCTGTGCCCAAGCGCAACTTCTGTCTGTCCGGTTCTGCTGCATCCGTGTGTCTGCTGTGGCTTTCAGCTGCCCCCGCCTCAGCCCTGAGGAGGGCTGTAACTGCGTCAGTCCAGGGCAGAGAAAGAATGGAGCCCGCAGTCCCAGGAAGGGCCTGCTGCACCAGGCAGCAGTGGCTCTTCCCCTGTGTGCGAGCATGGCTGAGCACTGATAAGAGCTCTGCCAAGGTAAGTTTGAGCCCTAGGAGGAAATCTGAGGCTGCTTCTGTACTGCAATTAAGGAACATTACAGGTTCATCCTCTTCTATACCCACTCGCCCCTTCCCTCCCTGCCGAGCAACCCATCCTGAAAATCTCCTCTGACTGGGTGTTTGCTGCTGCAGACGAAACCTGCTAGCATATGAGCAGGCTGGGTGGCAGCAGGCTGCTGGCAAAACCCCAGACCTTGCTTCTACTTCCAGGGAAACAGAGGTCTGGGCTGCCCTCAGCCAGTCCTGATGTATACATTTCACACAAACAATCTCACGCCTTTCCCTTCCTGTGAGTTGCTTTTGGAGCTGCTGCACGTGGCTGTTGTCTGCCTGGTATAAGCAATAGCTGTAGGAAATCCCAGGCTGGGCATCTACATGTTCTTTGTCCTCCCGTTTCCCAGACAGGGATTCCAGTTATGCCCTTTTTGAGGTTCCCGGAGAGTAGGAAAGGCAGAGAGTGAGAGTGAGAGTGAGAAGCCCTTTGCCAAGTGGTTTAATGTTAGTCACAGCTGCTGAAAGTCTTTGTTGTGCTCTCACCAAAACTGTTATTTTTATTTTCATGGTTGGGTTTCCATGTGGGTCTGCAGAAAAGGCTGGGGAGTCACATCCTTTCCCAAGAGTGGGCCTCACGCTGGCTTTGCATGGTTTGCCGCTGGTTTGAAGCAGCGAGGAGCACCGGGCAGCTGTCCTATCACAGGCCACACCGCGGCCCTCTCATCCTTGCCTGCAAAGAGTTTGCAACTGAATTGAGCAAGCTAATTTCCAGTGGATGGAAGGGAGGGAAAGAGCCAGGCTTGAGAATTGAAGTGATCACACCAGAATTAAGTGACTGTTTTTCCAGCACACTATGTCCCCATGGGCAACTGTTTTAAAAGTTCTGGCAGAATAACTTCTCCCACAACAGCAATGCTGGAGAGTTTCCCCCTCAAGAGGGGGAGAAAAAGGACCTCAAAAAGGATTTGAATAAATTGTCTTTACTGAAAATGACCCTGCTCTCGGGTGTCACACCCAGCACTGTGCAGCAGGAGCCAGCTAGCAGCTGACAGGCGTCTGGTGTCCTGTGCTGGATGAAGACAGCTCTCCAAGGACCGATGTCCACGTGACAGCCAGTACCCTTGCTGGCACAGACTCGCAGCATCTTGTTGGGGGTCTCTGCAGTGGAGGGAAGAGCTGACTGGGCACAGGGGCTCACAGAGGCAGAAGAATTCAGTTTATACCGGGTGTCACCTGCTTGCCGGGGCCATCCACCAGAGGCCAGTGCTGGTATAGGCTCTGGTGGTCACTTGAACAATAGGAATACCGGGAAAGAGCTTGTGGTTTACAGATAAAATGGCTGTGGGGTAGGGGCAGCTTAGGGGCACTGGTGCAACAGGCCATATGTATCACGGCATTCGAGGTATGTGATAAATAACCCATTTTCAAGTTTGGTCAGGCTGAGAACTGCATAAACAACAACAACAACACAGAAACTAAAAAAGTCCAAACAATCCTGAATACCCGCAGTTTGGCGTCTGGGAATGGCACAAGATGGCAGAGATTCCATGCCCTGGGGACTAGCTGATACCATCCATACAACCCTGAAATCTTTCTTTCCTTGCAGAGCTGGTCTTTATGATCAGCATTGCTGTATGCTCCCTGGCATGGTAGCAACCAGAGGGGCCCAGCTCAGGGGAGATGGATTGGGCAGGAGCCCTGACTGCCTGGAGAGCCCCCTTACTACTGCCATTGTTCCCTGTCCTTGCAGGTCAGAGCTCATCTAGGTCAAGAAAGGTGGCTCAGGAAGACATTCCGTGCGAGCTCTGATGAGATCTGCTCCTCCCAGGGCTGTTCAGCTGGGCTTGCTCCTTTTTCTCATTCCACACACGGTTTAAAAGACTGTTTGTAAACACCAGTCTCCAACTCTGCCTCTGGGGCTCTGGGCAGAAGGCCAGGGAGGGATCTTAGAGACAGCAGACAGTTTTAAGAGGCAGTGGCGTCCGATTGCTGTGGTGGAGAGGATACGCCTTGCAGTTAATAGCCATGGTGGCGGGAGTCACCTACAGTACCAGCAGGTCTCAACACTATTTCATGGTTCCCTAAGGCTGAGCTTGGGTTTTACTGAAATGACCTCTTCACATGCCAAGGTAAATTCTGCATCTCTCAAGCCAGGTCTGCCAGAATCAGTGGGGAGGTAAGCTGCATTGCCTCAAATGTACATACGAGATCAGGGCCCTGTGATGACAAACACCACAGTGGACATGTGTTTGCATTTGACACAGCACTGGTTAAATATTTACTCTGTTCAACCCCTCCTTCGCATAGATTGCTTCAGAGAGCTTGGCACTTACATGGACTGGGGCACTCCCATCTAATTGGGCAGTCAAGGGCCTGCTGTGGCAGAGCACCTGCTCACTGAACACAAGACAGACGACCTATAGTCCGAGATGCTGGCAGAGGGTCTGGCCAAGCCTCCCAGTCTCCCTTGGCTTTAGTCCTTTTGAAAATTGGTTAACAAGTGCCATTGTTTGGCATTGTGACATTATGTAGCAGTGACAAAGCTCTGCTGATGAAGGGGGCCTAAAGCTGGTGAGAGTTAGAGCTGTGCTCACCTCTTCCCATCACCTACAGCACTTGGTAGGCAAGGGAGGCAAGGAGAGATCTTTACCCAAGCACAAGTCTGAGCCTGTTTGTATGTCCAGAATTGCTTCTGTCCACACACTTTACCAGCAGGCAGGTTTATGCACAGATTTAGATGGAGCTGCAAAGCTCCTGAAAAGGTGAGAGCCAGTTCTGGGCAGAGTGGGGAGCACTAGGAGCCTGAGTACACATAGATATCTAATACAGACCAACAGCTGGGAGGCAGCCAGTGGTCCAGACAGGCTGTGCATTGACTGTAGGGTTGTCCTGCCTGTACCTGAGCTCACACGTCACTGCACAGATGAAACTTCTGTGCCCTGCATCCTGAAGGCCTGGGGCTGGGGTGGCTCATTTTCCCCATGCAGGTTCCTCTGCACTGGGCTCCCAAGGCTTCACACTTGTACCTGGGTCATGTGTTACATCTGTGCAAGGGACTCCATTGCTCCTGTGGGAACAGTGTGGGAGGTCAGGCCTGGCTGGTGGGGCTGAGGGAGGAACAGAAAAGCCGGTGGCTCCTTTAAGGGAGGAAGCCAACAGGACTGCAGAGAAGGAGCTCTGGAAGCTGTGTTTTTCTCTCAGCGCCTCAGGGGCTGGTTACTAAATTTGGTTACTGGGCTTAAATAATGCAGTGTGGCAGAGCCCAGTGGGTTTGAACATTGTCATATCCACATAATCCTCTCCTAGGTGGCAGAGATCTCTTGTTCTCTGCCGCTGCTATCTGCACAGGAGCTTGAATGTGATGTGAAACATCATCTTAAATAATTATAACTAGCAGAGAAGAGCCAAAGCTGCAAAGTCCCATCTATTTCCACTGTGCTCTGTCTATCTATGTAATTTCTAAGGTGCCAATCACCAAAGCATCCAAGCACTGTCTAATCTGGATCTGAATTCCCTTGGTGCTCATGGAAGTTTGAATCTTAGCATTTTGTGTGAGCCCATCTCTAGCAAGCATAGGGACAGAGCTGCATACTGTGAGCGAAAAAGCCTCCTACTGTTCTGTGATTTACTGACCAAAAGGCCATTTGGGTTGGAGGAGTCTGGACATGGTGCTCACCCCTGGCCCAGGAAGCGTTAAATCCCCTCTGTTATTTTGGCAGAAGGTGGGGCAGGTTTGCCAAGGGAGGGCAGGGAGCCATGGTGTATTTCCTGCCTTGCAGGTCACACAGTGTGGAAGTAGGGGCAGAGCTCTGCAGCCTGCACAGTCTGTACACCAAGGCTGCATCCAGCCTGGGGGCAAGAAGGCCCTCTGCCACCCCTCGCTGCAGATCCAAGCCTCCCCATGCAGGGACAAGGGATAAAAGCACAAGGCAGGAGCCAGTGACCTGCTTTGCACCATGTAGGAGAAGAGGGAAGAAAATGATGCACCTAACTGCTCTCTCAGCTGACCTACTGCCCCACACTTCCTACAGACTTTGTGAAATAGATTAAAACCTGCCAGAAGACCACTCATGGCTAACATATGAGCGCTAACAGTGGCAAAAAGACTCACTGTACTGAACATACTCACCTGGAGTGAAATGAGATTAAACCTGTCCTTCATTACCAGGGAAAGAGTATCTGTTTTCAGTGAGAACCTGACAGGTTCAGGCAATGAATGCCAGAGCAGAGCAATTACTTCCCATCCACTGGGCTGCTTTTAGGAAAAGGATCTCTCTCAGTCTCTGCCTATAGTCTCCCTGTTTTGACATGACACTTCACAGCAGGTTTTCATGGCAGAGGATACTAAGCAGTTACTGGGACAGAGTCTTTCCAAATCCCGCTTGGAAGCATCACATTTCAGTCTTTACAAAAGTGCAGGTCCTCTCCACCCTCCCCCATCTATCAGCCCTATCCTCCTTACTCCACAACTGCTGCAGTATTTTTAGTGACACTGAATAAATATATGTTAAATCTTTTTCCATTAGTGACATGTCAGAAATTAAAATGGCATTAGCTGTAAAGCCTGCAGCAATGCCAGCTTCATCTAGGGAACTTGCACGTGGTTGCCCAAGAGGCCAGGAACAACAGTGCCAGCTTTGCTTTTCCTTCAATCCATCCATATTCTCTGCACACCCTTTCTACCCTTCTTCCTCCAGAAATACTAATGGCACCTTCTGCTGCTGTTTACTCACAAACTATCCTCAACTCTCCCAAACATTATGGGTAGGAGAGGTCTCCAGGTTACAATGTTTCATCCTCTCCAGTCACATGTTAGATATGTCCTCTCCAGACATCATATCAGAGATTTCTCAAACCCCATTGTAAAAAGCAGATTAATTTTTTTGCCCTTGCTAAGGCTACTCTATAGCAACTCCAAAACTGCTTCCATAGCTAGGACTTGGCTGGCAAGAATCTAAGTATATCAAATCTTGATTTTCCATCCATATCCATGACTGCCTTTGTCCACATGATCTCCACTCTTCCATATACACTGGCTCCTCAGCTAAACTTCATGTTTGACTCTAAGCCATGCCCACTCTAAGAGTCATCCCACTCCTTCATTTCAAACCTTCTTTCTTCCTAGACATCCTGCCTCTCCCCCACTGCCTTTCTTGCTTTCCCCTGCTGTGTTTCCCCTTGTCCTTCTCCTGACTACCCATCCTATCCCCTTCCTTCCCTATTTGCTTTTTTCAGTCTACCCTGCCTCCCAATCCAGTGCATCTTCTTTAGTCATCTCTGCTGTCTCTGGTGGTTCAGGCGAATGGCTTGCATCTTCTCTGAGTTGCCCAAGGCAGGAGCTTGCTCCCCTTTGCTACTACTCCTTTAGGTACGTGTTATGGATCAGCTTGGAATCCAGAGCATGAGGAAAAGTCTACACAGAGCTCACAGCATGTGTAGCTTAACAGGAGGAGATCAGCTCAAAAACTCTGCCAGGAAGGAGCAATGGATAATGGTTGAGGGGAAGCTCAAGGTGAAAGGCACTGAAATGCTACAGCTATCAAACAAGCCAAAATATTTATAGCTGTGATTTGCAGGGTGGCTGATTGTGCAGGGCAGGGAAAAGCCTACCATTGCCTGGCATTAAGGAAGAGGGAAATTGCAAAACAAACATCCCCTTTGGGTATTTAGTAGCACACCCGAAAGATTAACATTGATTATATCTCCCTATTACGAAGCAAGATACTACCCTGCTTTAATTAACAAGGTGGGTTCTCAGTCCTCAATTGCCTCTTTGCAAGTATCAGGTGAAACATCAGGGCTGGTGTTCCCAGTGGCATGAAGTTAGACTCTTCTGGTTAGCAGGCTAATCCTGAGGCCCTGTCCTTCAAAGGTATTTAGGTTTCAGGCTGCTGATGATATTTAGATGCTTAAATCCTTTAAGGCTCCGGGCCTTAGAAGCTAAGAGGATGGCTATGAACTCCAGATTACTCGGTTCAAGTCAAATCTGTGTAAGTCCTGACTGATAAATGTTACTCTTAGTTATCTGTACGATGTCAAATTTCTCCCTGAGGCTGGGTCATTCTGCAGTTGCCTTATGTAGCCTCTGTGTGCCTTTTTTTTTTTTCTGAACAAGGGGGTGATAGCTAGCATCAGTCCTGATAATGGCTTTGACGGACCTGTGTAGAACTCAGGTTGTTCTACAGCTATTAATTCATTCAGACAAGCAAGCCTGCTGCTTGATGGGCGCTTTGTTTCACTCAGGGGGCGGGGGAGAGAGCACAGGGAGAATTGGTGCCTTTCCCAGACTTGCACAATAGCAGGGCTGGAAATGGGCCCTGTGCAAATTCAATTACTCTGAGTTGCCAGCATTAACTGCTGGGCTGCCCTCTTCATCGTAGCTAGGGAAGGAGGTGCAGAGAGCAAACTGGCTGCCGTGCTTTGGAGGTGATGGAAATGCTGTCAGATTTTAGCAGCTCAGTGACCTTTTCTTAACAGTTCCTGAAGCTACAGATTTCCCACCACTTGGCAATAGATAAGGGCTGTGCACAGGTAAAGACTTCTGTTTCATGGTGCAAGATGTCTATGGAGACAGGAGTAGGAGAGAGATTGAAGAGATTGCTTCCCCCAGCCTTCTGCTTAATTACCTCCTGAAGAATGACACTGAACTCAGATCCCTACTCCAGGTCAAAGGCTTCTCAGAGGGAACATAGATATCTTAATGATGGAGTATACTCCTTCCACAGACTTGCAACCAGCCCTTGGTTAATGGCAGGATCCTTCCCTCCCTCCCATTTCAGCACCTTTAATCTCTCTGGAGTCAAACAAAGCTCCTCAGATCTAGGAAAGCAAAGGGACCAGTTTTCCCTGGTGAATCTTTGAGCCAGGAGAAACAACAGCTCTGATACTCAGGCTTTTCCCATCATATTACACCAGAAGCACTCTGCCGTCAACCTGGTGAGCCAAGCTTCTGGGAGAAACCAAGCTGTGTCCCTTCTGCCTAATGCATCTCATTTAAGAATAATGGGCAGTTTGGCTGGAGAGTCTTCAAGCAGGATGGGGTCAGATCACACCCCAGCTACCTGGAGGCATGAAAAAGCCTGAAGTGCTATCAGCTTTTCTTGTGTTTTATGGGTTGCTCTACTTCTCCCAACCATTCAAGTGTGGAGTCCAGGAACTCCCACTAGTCCAGTTCTCCATAGCTCACAAATACAGTGGAGAAAAGGGGAACTACAGGGCCAGTTCTTAAACTGTGAGGTCTTCTCAGAGAAGGAGGAGTCCTGAGGTTCCAGAAGTGCATGGAAGATGCTGAAACTGGAGCAGAATTTACTTAGGGGTGATGAGTGGGGCTGTGGGGACTTCTTGTAGAAAAGTTTTAGACAGGGGTAGGGGCTTTGAATCCACCTACATTGTGTGTGCTGTGCTACAGGGATGCAGAGGATTCTGAATTGTGGAGAAAGAACTGAATGTTTTAAAAGCCATTTTAAAAACATGTCAGGGTATTCTCACGTGTGTATCTTTGCTGGAGTTACAGACAGAAGGGAGATTTCCTAATTGCTTTCCAGTTTGCACCACTTACAGGTACTGTGTACAGAGCTAGCTCCTTGTGAGATCTTTTGTGAGGATACAATGCAGCTGGCCAGCATCACTTAATTGTTCTCATGTGTTAGGTCATTGGGGGTAGAGAGACCACCTAAAATGTGACTAAACCCTGTGACTTTTGTCCTCAGAATGCCCAGAGACAGAGAAGTCTTGGTAGGTCTAGTGGGGCAGGCAGTGGTGGGGGAAGGTGAATGTGGTGGATGTTGTCTCTCACTGCTGTTGTGGGCAGGAAAAAAGCAGCACTTGCCTTAAGGGTTCAGGTAAGGCTGCTGGGGAAAGCCATCCTGAGGGAAGACGCCAGTTCAATGAAAGGAGCTGGCACGAACAGAAATGCTTAAAGCTTTTTTATTATATACAAAAGCCACCCAATGCCTTGCTCCCCAGGGAAGAGCTCCAAGATAGCTGTCAGTCTGGCTTGCCCCTGCCCTTTAATCCAAACATGCCTAAATGGGCCAGGGGCTTTATTTTCGTATTATTGCATTGTCTTCCTCCCACTCACTTGTGCTTTCCTCTCAGATGCCTGTGGCTCCTTTTGATACTTCTCTTCCCTGTTTTGGCCTCTCTGTTGGGAAAACTTTGTGGTTTGCCACCTTTTCTTGCCCCTTTTTCTATGTCTTTGATGGTACAAGAAAGCTTCTGGTTGTTTCTCTGTTTGCATTTCACTCTCCGTAGGGTTATGTCTGATGTGCTAAGACAAAAACATGTGAGTCCTTCTGAGTTCTATCTAGCAGGGAATGCTCAGCAAGAGAGTGAAAAGCACAATGTAAAAAGGCTGTTCATTCCTTATATTTCTCTGCATCATAAAGACTAAAGTATTTCCTACTTACCTCACAATAAAGCTGTTGGCCCCATTTACTTTGCACTTATGTGACATGCTTTATCTGTCAACTTCCAAGAACCTTGCCAGTGTTATTTATATAAATAAATCTCATGTTGCTTCTGTGCAATATGCATTTTCCTCCATTTTGCAGTTTGGGGAGCCAAGGCATTTAAAAACTAATTGGCTTATGCAAAAGTACAGAATAATCTGTCCTTAAGAAAGAGAACAAGATCTTCACAGTCCTGCCTTCCATGCCTTCATTAATGGAGTGTTCTCTGCCTCTAGTTAATAGGCAATGTGGTTTTCCTTCAGGTCATGATCATAAAAAGATCCAATTGTCGCTTTAAACATGTAATTAAGGTGCCTGCCTTTATAATGACCTTCACCAGAATGCACCAGCCAATGTGCAGGTGGGTAAGACAGTGCTATATTGAAAACTATGGGGCTCAGAGACATTAAGAAATGTGACCAAGGATTTGGAAAATGAAAGCTTCCTGTGTAATACAGAAATTTTGATTCTTGCTGTTCTGAGTCCTAGAGAATATTGTCTTCCCAGATTTTTTTTTTTGTTTGTTTATTTGTGTGGAGTTCTTTTATTTTGTTTGGTTTGGTTGGTGCCATCCCATCCTGTTGTGTGCGTCCTCCAAATTTCTTAAGGTTCATGGGGAGTAGGAGACACTCTCTAGGCAATCTGCACACCTGCTGGTTGGTCACCATGAAGTGACAGAATTAGTGACTGGAGTGGGTTTTGTATGGACTAGGTTGGCCAGCTCGGCTGTGTCCTGGAGCTTGAAAAATACAGATCCGCCGAACTTTATCTATCTATCTATCTATCTATCTATCTATCTATCTATCTATCTATCTCTTTATTGCCTTTCTAGTAACTTGCGTACCACCCCTTTTCAGGAGTGGAAAAGAAGCAATTTCAAGTGGCAAAGAAGTCGGGAATGACTGTGATTGTGTTATATGCCTTTCCTGGAAAAATCCCTTTATGCGATAGGTGGCCTGAAGACACTGGTACATTTGGACTGCAGTTTTTCCAGTAACCCAGCAGGGTCTGGTGGGTGGAGGAAGGGGAAGGAACTCAGCTGTGACAATGGGAAAATCTTGGCAGGGACTTGCACACGCAGTCTTGCAATCGGCCTCAATGTCCCAACTGCTACCAGAAGGGATTGCGCCGGCATGAGGAAAGCTCAGAGCAGGGCGTGTGAAGGCGGCCACAAACGCGAGCCCTGGATCGGTGCGTTGGGCGGAGGAGGCGGCCGAGGCCACGCTCCGCTTGGGCTCAGTGCCACCGCCCCGCCGCGGCGACAGGGGCCCGGGCCATGGTCCCTGAG